>JAAGKR010012477.1:1175-11175 GCA_011419295.1 Clarias macrocephalus
TTTCTGTTCCATCAAGTGCAACAGTAAAAGACCTTGGTGTGATTATGGATTCTAGCCTTTCGTTTGAAGCACATGTAGATAATATTACCAGGATAGCATTCTTTCACCTTAGAAATATTGCCAAGATAAGAAACATATTGGCACTAAATGATGCAGAAAAATTAGTTCATGCCTTTATCACCTCTAGGTTGGACTATTGTAACGCCTTACTGTCTGGTTGTTCAACTAGGTGTATAAAACAAGCTTCAGTTGGTGCAGAATGCAGCAGCGAGGGTCCTCACTAGAACCAGAAGATACGAGCACATCACCCCCATCTTATCTACACTGCATTGGCTCCCTGTGAAATTTCGCATCGATTTTAAGATACTATTTTTGACGTTTAAAAGACCTAATTGGGCTCGCGCCACTGTATTGGAGTGAACTGTAAGTGTCCGCCACGCCTACTCCGATCAAAGAATGCAGGCTGCCTGTCAGTACCACATATTATTAAAACTACAGCAGGGGGCGATGGTCTTTTCTTCAAGATGACTACCTCGGTATGTTAACATTTTAACATGACTGAAGTGGAGAATAAATTAAGGGCACTGGTGCAACAGCCTGGAGACACTTACGAGACTTTGTCTATGACTATAGGGCCCTCTGCCTGAAATGGATGCCTGATATCTTAGAGGAGAAGCTGGTGAGCTGACTACTTAACAACATTAACCCCAGCGTGCCTGGCTTTCTCCGAGGCATGGTGAGCACTGTCAAACACCTGGTAAAGTTGGGATCAAGAGTAGATTGTTGACTATTACACCAAAGGGATAGAGATGTTCCCTCTGCAGGACGTGAAAACGCAGACGAATGTAAAGGTCCTGCAAGAAGAGATCTTCACCAGATGGGTGATCCCTAAATATTTAGTCTGCGAGCGGAGGCTGCGATTAACAGTGAGGATACTACCAGGTCTCTGTGAAACCAGGGCAACGCTAAAAAAACTCAGCACAAGATATCATCCACAAACCAACTGGCTTTAAAAACAAGAATAGCATCCTACGTCTGACATCATCAGTAATGGGACCAGTGTCTACCGGACTCCTGCTATGCCCTTAGCTCCACCCATCGAGAAACCACAGAAAAAATGGAGCTAATGCTTGGCAGACCACTCAGGAGACCACTGGGACGGCTAATTAACCAACCACACACTCCTGATCAAGCAGCCTACACATTATTCGACAGGCAAAGAACCATCGCAGAGGATGTGAAACTTTACCCAGAAACTCAGAAGAAAAAAAAAGCCAGATCCTGCAATTCCAGACGGAATGATGCACACAGTCTGCCGGGTGAACTGGTTTGGCAAAAGACTCCTCCGCGCATCAAAATTCTCTGCTAAACTAGCACCCAAGTGGGAGGAACAAGCAGGAATAATAGACAAAAAGGGGCCAATAAAGTAGTACAGTCGTGGCCAAAAGTTTTGAGAATGACACAAATATTAGTTTGCTGCTAAACTGCTTTTAGATCTTTGTTTCAACTGTTTCTGTGATGTACTGAAATATAACTACAAGCACTTCATAAGTTTGAAAGGTTTTTATCGACAATTACATGACAATTATGCAAAGAGTCAGTATTTGCAGTGACTAATCAACTTCTGGGCCAAATCCTGACTGATAGCAACCAATTCTAATCACTTCTTGGAGGTTGTCAGAATTAGTGGGTTTTTGTTTGTCCACCCGTCTCTTGAGGATTGACCACAAGTTCTCAATGGGATTAAGATCTGGGGAGTTCCCAGGCAATGGACCCAAAATTTCAATGTTTTGGTCCCCGTGCCACTTAGTTATAACTTTTGCCTTATGGCACGGTGCTCCATCGTGCTGGAAAATGCACTGTTCTTCACCAAACTGTTGTTGGATTGTTGGAAGAAGTTGCTGGTAGAGGGTGTTTTGGTACCATTCTTTATTCATGGCTGTGTTTTTGGGCAAAACTGTGAGTGAGCCCACTCCCTTGGATGAGAAACAACCCCACACATGAATGGTCTCAGGATGCTTTACTGTTGGCATGTGTCACGGCCAGCTCGTTCCCGACCGTAACATAAAGAGGAACACACACACGAAAGAATATTTAAATTGAAGAACATGTACACAGACATCATATGACTACATTCTGGAAAGTGTGTCTGCAATTACGTTATCTTTTCATTGTATGTGTTTAATGTCCAAATGCAGCGGCTGTAAAATTAAACTCCATCGCATAAGTCGCTGATTCCGATTTCTCATCCGATTAAGAAAACTAAAGGGTTATGATCAGTATAAACGACAATTGGAGCAGGGATCGATCCTAGATATACCTCAAAATGTTGTACTGCCAACACAAGAGCAAGAGCTTCTTTCTCAACAGTAGAATAAACCTGCTGATGCCGATTAAACTTCTTTGAGAAATAGCTAACAGGATGTTCAACTTGGTTCAAATCTTCTTGTAATAAAACAGCACCTGCTCCACAACTACTAGCATCAATTGCAAGCTTGAAAGGTTTCTCAAAGTTTGGAGCAGTTAAAATCGGTGCACTAGCTAACAAAGCTTTACAATTCTCAAAAGCTTGATGACAAACCTCAGACCAGTGAAACTCAATTTTCGGACTTAACAGGTCAGTGAGAGGCGAAACGACACTAGCAAAATTCTGACAAAAGCTTCGATAATACCCTATCATTCCTAAAAATCTACGCAATTCACAACGATGAGTAGGGGTAGGAAAACTGCAGATGGCTTCCACTTTTGCACTAATGGGTTTTACACACCCATTTCCTACTACCTTACCAAAGTAAGTGACTGTCGCCTTTCCGAATTCAGATTTAGCGAGGTTGATGGTTAAATTTGCCTCAGCTAAACGGAAAAATAGATCTTTTATTTGATCAAGATGTTCAGCCCAAGAGGAACTATACAAAACAATATTATCAGGGTATGCCTCACATCTAAGCATTCCTGACAATATGTAGCAGGGGCATTATGAACCCCAAAAGGCATCACTGTGTATTGTAAGAAAATGTCAGGGGTAACAAAGACAGATAACTCTTTCGTGCGAAGAGTTAGAGGCATCTGCCAATATCCCTTTAAAAGATCGAATTTACTTACATATTTGGCAGAGCCAATATGATCAACACAGTCATCAACACGTGGTAAAGGAAAACAATCCGGTTTTGTCAAAGAATTGAGCTTTCGATAATCAGTACAGAATCTAAACGAACCATCAGGTTTATTTACCAACAAACAAGGAGAACTCCATGAACTAAAACTAGGTTCAGCCAAATTGTGAGCAAGTAGATAGTTTACTTCCTGATTTAAAAATTCACGTTTTACAGGATTAACCCTATAAGCATTTTGTTTAATAGGAGAGGCAGTTCCTACATCAATATCGTGTTCAGCAATGGAAGTACGACCAGGAGTATCAAGGAAAAGAGAAGAAAAAGACATCATCAACTTGATAATGCCGTTCCTTTCCCCCTCACCCAAATAAGATAAAAACTCAGGCAAACTAGCAAGGATCTGAGAATTGTTAAGCCGGCCATCTACTTTTCCCCGGGAATAAAAATTAACATCCTCGTCCAAGTCCTCCAAAGTGTCAACATTCGTACTATAGGAATAAAAGGTAATGACACAGGGTTGTTCGAAATTAGGAGCACATACTGTCACAACACCAAGAAAGGTGGTACTCGTTGGCTCAACATAAGATTTTAACAAATTAATGTGACAAACTTGTACTTTCCTCCTACGATCAGGAGTGTTCAACACATAATTATTATCTGCCAAACGTTTAACTATACTATACGGTCCCATAAACTTGTCTTGAAATGGGTTAGAAGGAAGAGACAACAAAGCCAATACCTGCTCCCCTACCTGAAAACTCCTAGACTTTTCACCTGAAACTTTGCCAATTTCTTTTGAGCTAAAGTTCGTGCCTCATAAAGCCTACGCGGGAACCCGTTAACATAGTCAGTAATACTTTGAGGTAACATGGAACTACGCCACCCACCAGCTAAAACAGCAGTAGGCCCTCGTACTGCATGCCCAAACACTAATTCATTCGGACTGAAACCTAAACTTTCTTGGGTTACTTCCTGTATAGCCAATAACATCCATGGCTACACAATAGGACCTTAAGAGAGATTTCAAAGTTCAATGAAACCTCTAGAGAGCTCCTTGGCTCTGTGGATGGTAGGCTGTAGAAATATTGTCGGAAACTCGAAGCTGACTCAGGGCTTTTGAAAATTGTTTCGACATAAAATTCGAACCTTGATCAGACTGAATAACCCTAGGAACACCGAAAGTGGACATAAAAGTAGTGAGGGAACGCAAGATGGACTTTGTGGTGATAGTCCTCAAAGGATAAGCAGCAGGATAACGGGTAGTCTGGCACATTATAGTAAAAAGATACTGATGACCAGCCCTAGACCGTGGCAACGGACAAACACAGTCAATAATCAAATGGTCAAAAGGATTGGAAACCACAGGAATAGGTTGTAATGGAGCAACTGGCACTTTCTGATTAGGCTTACTAGTAAGCTGACATGTATGACAGGACCAGATATATTTGGCCACATCTTGTTTTACCCTAGGCCAATAAAACTGTCGCATAATGCATACATAAGTTTTCCGGACTCCGGTATGACCAGCAAGTCCTTGGTGAGCCAATTTTAGTACAGAATCTCGGAATAACAGAGGAACCACAATCTGGATTTTAAGTCGCACCTCATCTTTATGCATGGTCCCCTTTCTACAAAGAAGGCCATCTTCAAGGAAATAAGATGAAGGCAGATCATCTGAACCCTTTCTGGAACTTATGTCAGAAAATAGAGACTTAAGTGTATCATCAGTCTGTTGTGCTTTTATTAGCTCCCCTCGAGAGACCTGTAAAAGAGAAGGCAAAGAGCAAATCACCAGCATCAAAACCAGTATCCATCTCTTCAGGAGTAGACAACACTTCAGATGCGTCAGCAATTTCAGGGTGCAGGATGGAAGATTCTTCCTGATTAGAAGGAAGTGAAAAACAGACCTTCACGTCTTTTTGTTCAAGACATTTAGAGACATCAGATGCTGGTTCCTCTGTATTAATGGCAGAAAAGAAAGTATCATTAAGTGGTACCTCTGCAACTGAATTTTCAGGTAGTTGCTTAACCATCGAGCGAGTAACGGCACAAGCTGGGAACAAATCAGGGAATTCTTCAGTACTCATTTCAACATCAGATTTTCTGGGTATAGATGTTACAATGGGTGGAGCTGCCACATTATTCTCTCCCCAAACATTCCCCCCAGCTAGATCATTTCCTAGGGTAAATGTAATTCCAGGAACTGGAAGTGCAGAGCAGACACCAACCACATTACCACCAGTTACTATAGCCGAGGAAAGACTAATTCGGTGCAAAGGCACTTTAACAAACCACATTTCAAAACCTCTCACCAATACATGGGTTCCAGTAGCGGTTTCAGAAGTTAATGGCAACACTCCTTCCAAAAGGAAAGACTGCGCAGCTCCTGTGTCTCTGAGGATACGCACTCTGACCATTTCTTCAGTCCCTGGCAAAGATGCCATTCCTTCAGTGATAAAGGGTGTATAATCAATAAAGCCAATGACATTTGGATCTACAGATTTATCATAAGGACAAAAAGGCCTTTCCATCTGTAAAAGTATCATCTACAAAGGGTAGATAGTAGCAACTAAAGCAACAGGTTTTGAAAATCTATCTTTCTTTTTAAAAACAAGACAGTCAGAGATTTTATGACCAGACTTTTTACAATAAAAACAAACCAGGTCTCTTAAAGGTGCAGTCTTACTAAGGTAATTAGCAACAGCTACCTTAACATTTTGTCCCAACAGTGCAGGCTTTGTTTTAGCTTGAGGCAAAAACTTAGACATGTAATTTTTGAAGCTCACTGAACTGAATGACCCCCGATGGGTTAACACAAACTCATCGGCCATAATTGCAGCCTCAGAAAGTTTAAATAGGTAGTTACTGCAGAAGGAACACAGTGCTTAAACTCTTCCAAAAGTACCAATTCTTTTAACTGTTCTTTAGTGGTAATTTTCATTGACGTACACCATCTATCAAATAAACTTTCCTTTTCCCTTGCAAATTCAACATAAGTGCAATGGTCATTTTTATTAAGATTTCAAAAATTTTGACAATATACCTCAGGTACAAGTTCATAGGCGTGCAATACAGCAGACTTCACAGTATCATACTCACCACTCTGTTCCAGGGTGAGAGCAGAATAAACTTCAAAACTTTTTCAGCCATTTTAGAGATAAAGCAACTCGTTCAAAGTAATCAAAATATTTTTCTACTTCCCTTTCAGAAAAAGGCGGAACTAATCGAATATTTCGGTGAACATCAAAACCAGGTTCACCTAATTCGGTCGGCTGCTCTAGCACCGGAGGTACATTAACTCGTGAAGCATCCATTTTCTTTGCTTCTAACTCCAATTCTAACTTCTTTAATTGAAACGCTCCCTCTTCTCGTTGTCTCTCCAACTCAAGCTCCAATCTCCGTACAGACAACTGTTGTTCTAATTTCTTAGCTGCAAATTCTCTTTCCACCTCTCTCTCTCGCATAGAGCTATTCTCACGTTCAGCGCGGATTTTTGCCACATCCAAAAACAGTTTCTCTTGCAGTGACATATCACTAAATTTTAACTCACTTTCAACATCAATATCACGAGGAGAAAGCACAAAAGATTCACTGGGAACAACAGACTCCGTTCCTACCTCTAAAACGCCTCTATCCACCAATGACCGTTTCACAGTTGCCACAAGCGTGTCCTTTAACTTTTTGTCTTGAGTAGTAAGATCAATACTAAAGCGTTCAGCAATTTGTATTATTTGCTCTTTGTGCACCGCTCAAGTAAGGATTCCGAGGGACAAGCAAAGAAATCTTCGAGCACCAAAGATATTTTTCCAACGAACGCTCACCTGGGCGACAACACCACAATCCGCTAACACACGTGAACGAATTTACCAGAACTCCAACTCTCATAAACCACTGCTTCAACGAGAGAACTACATATATATACGTCACCTATTTATTCACAAAAACTTCAAAGACTTCCCATAAGTCAAAACACACTGTATATACGCACGCATGAAAGAGAAGAACGCACACAAAAAAAAATTATATATATATATACATACATACAAATGCAATTATTTGCTGGTTCACCTTTATAATTGAGAAACTCCAGCTCCTATCTAAAAGAAAACACTAACTAACATCTACCTAGTCTTCGAGGGGGCGACATTAAACGCTAAACTCAGTGACGATCGGTCTTTTAGACCAAAAGTCAGAAAGCGTACCCCCGACAGAGAATTAGATCTCCACCCAGAGTAGCCCTCAAAAACAAGAAAGGCAAAATAATAAACAAGAATAACAAACATGTTCCGTCGGAAGGATTGTGTATACACAATCCAGCTGGATACACTCTTCCTAACCAGAGCTCTCACTCACAAAGGTGACCATTCACAAAAACAAACACACAAAAAAAAATAAAAAAAACTCACCAACCTTCCTACCCCAAAGGATCCCAGACAAGCCGCCAAATTATGTCACGGCCAGCTCGTTCCCGACCGTGACATAAAGAGGAACACACACACAAAAGAATATTTAAATTGCCAAAATTATTTATTTAAGAAAAGGTTGTTATTTACGAAACATCCAATGGGGTAAAGAAGATTGACAAATAAAAATGGCACAAAAGAGTTCCCTGGAGGACAAAGTTCCACCAGAGGAAACAGAGCTAAAAAAAAACATGATTAGTCGCGTCTTTTATACTCTCCGCCCAAAGCATCATTAATTGGCAGTAACATCACACCGATATGTTGTGCTGCCACCATGAGGAAGAAAAGAAAAAAAAACGCAGGGTCATTCTTAGTAGCCACAATATTCTTGCCTGTGAAGCCATTTGTATGCAACGCAATGATGGCTACACGCGTTTCTTTGCAGGTCACCAGGTTAACAATGAAAGAACAATGATTTCAAGCATCACCCTCCTTTTAACATTTCAAGTCTGCCATTCTAACCCAATCAGCCTGACATAATGATCTCCAGCCTTGTGCTCCTCAACATTCTCACCTGAGTTAACAAGACGATTACTGAAATGATCTCAGCAGGTCCTTTAACGACAGCAATAAAATGCAGTGGAAAGTTTTTTTTTTTTTTTCGAGATTAAGTTAATCTTCATGGCAAAGAAAAACTATGCAATTCATCTGATCACTCTGAACATTCTGGAGTATTTGCAAATTGCTATTATAAAAACAGCAACTTTTCCAATTTCCAATATTTATGTAATTCTCAAAACTTTTGGCCACGACTGTAGAGTCATGTGATCCTATTAAAAGGGCACACAGGAAGAAGCTCGATGAGGAGAGAGTATGGAGATTCAGCGCGCTGGTTATGTTGACATTTTTTACAGAGCTTATAAAAAAGACTTGGGGAGAATGTACCTTGCGGATTTTCCCATTGACTGGATTATCACCAACTGGGCTGCTGAAAAATGTTTCCCTATTATTTATTTAATAAAAATTAAGAAAGAAATGTGTGTCTGGGTGAGGGAACACTAAGTGCCCCTTACTGACACCACAGAATTTAAGTGATATAAGTTACAGCCAGGTATTGCTCATCATCAGCCCTTGATTCATTGATCATCAGCAGGTATGCAGACCTCTATAAAACAGACGTTTTGGCAGTTTGCTGGTCTGGGGCATTCAGGTGTGTGTTAACACAATGCCAGAAGGGAAAGACATAAGCAATGGTCAAACAGCAGAAACACCTCATAGCCACTGTTAAGCACTGGTGGAGGGGTGATGATTTGGGCTTGTTTTTGCAGCCACAGGACCTGGGAACTGAGACGACCATGAACTCGTCTGTATTCCAGAGGTAAAAGTGAGGCCGTCTGTCCAACTGATAAAGCCTGGTCAAAATTGGGTCATTCAACAGGACAATCATTAGAAGATCACCAATAAATCTACATGAGAATGGCTGAAAAATAATAGAAGGTTTTGGAATGACGAGTGAAAGTCCAGACCTCAACCCGACTGAAACGCTGTGGTGGGAATTTAAGAGAGCTGTGCATAAACAATGTGGTAAAGAAGAGAGGGACAGAACCATGTGAGAGCCTGATGAAGTCAACCAGGACTTCAGGTTATTGCTGCTAGGGTTAGGGTTAGGGTTAACCCGAGGTGGATCCACAGGCTATTGAATCAGTGGGTTACTTAGTATTGCTTGCATGTTTTTTATTCATGGATAAATTTTTGTTAAATAAATAATATCATGCTGAAATCGGTTATACAGATGTTACTCAACCAGAATTGGACTTCTATCGTTGCGGCATCCGGCGGCGGCATTAGGGTTTTGCTAAAAATGACCATAAAATTCAAACATAAACCGATGTCAGTCCGCCGCGCTGTTGTTTTTGCATTCTTATAATAAGAATGAAATGCAATATGCTGCTATGATCATCATAATTCTCTTTAATAAATAATGAAAAAAATTTTAAATGTACATTTCTACATTCCAGTAGTACATAGTGCATTGCATGCAGTTTTAGTCAAAGCGCATGCACACTGATTTGAACTTGAATAAATAAACAGACAGGATCAGCCTTTAATTTCCATCAACTTGTTTGTGGTGAAATTAATGTCTTTTTTCCAAAAAGTTTATTGCCAAATAAATGCTTGTTATTAAACTAATGTTAAAAATAAAAAACAGACGTATTTCAGTATGTCCTTACGCGCCGGAGCCCTGCCCCCCGCGCTTAGTGGTCCATTCACATGCAAGGTTTAAATCAACAACTGGAACTGCAGCAGATCTCAGTGTCCTGATGTCTTGAGAATGAATCTTACTGATCTTGGTCATTTTGAAATGCTTTTACTGTACGTGTGAATGGACTGTATTTATCTACGCTATGTATGTCATGGTGACGTGGAAAGTGAGAATGGGTTGTGGATCATCTAGATTCTTGAGAATCATGCATCTGCATTTGA
>JAAGKR010012478.1:0-16359 GCA_011419295.1 Clarias macrocephalus
GATTAAGGAGATAAAAGGTGTGGAGTTGATTCAGAGTGTTGAATGTGCATTAGGTAGATGTTGATGAGAACTCGCAGTACACAGTGTAAAGAGGTGCTGATGCAGGTGAAGGAGCTGATCATTAAAATGCATGTTCCAGACTCTCGGAGTTTACTTCTATTAAAGATGTGTGTTGTTCAGTCATTCAGCCCCAGAAAAAGATCAGTTCAAAGAAATCACTGAAAGCCCAGAATTGTCCTGACGTTCATGTTCATGAGTGTGTGTAAACCTCCAACCACAACTGGAACTAAAACTCATTTGTGTCTCTCTGCAGTAATGAAGAGTCCTCACCCACTGGTCCTGGTCCTGTCCCTCGTCTCATGTTCACTCGTCCAGCTCTTCTGTGGATAAACATGAGTGTGACCTACAGCTGTGTACAGGACTGTGTGTTTCAATCCCACACAGTAAACTACACACTGCCGCTGTATATACACTCAGTATTAGTGGGACTGGACTTTCTTCCAGAACTGAAAGATTTTGCCCTAAAGAAACCAGTTTGTTTCAACCTTCTGTTGGTGGATGCTAGGTGTCATGTGGTGGCTGGAAATTGTTAATCAGCAGGCTATGCATTAAATGATGTTCATCTAAACTTTATCACATTATGTAACATCCATATTCAAATTCATAGCTTTTTATATTTTCATAGTATCTCTTTTGTACTGCATATAATCCACTGTATAATGTCTGTCGTAATGTGATTCCAGAATGAACAGTGAACTGAGGCCTGTGTGTGAATGACAGATAGAGAAATTGTGTATCAGTTTAGTTTGTCCCAGGGTCTGCACAGGACTGATTAAGATGAGAAGTAAAATCCTTGATCAATTAACAGACAGAACTCAGACTAAAAGCAGTGTGATTTATAGGGACGGAGCCATCTAGTGGTGGCTAAAGTGAGTTAAAGTGAGAATATAAATTAGAATTAGACATTTAGGAAAGGCACATACTGTATGTCCTGCCCTCTAATATCACACATTATGGCGAGCTCCTCCGGGTTCACTCTCAAGACTAAGCTCATTTATTACTTTGATTTTCATTTGAAATAAAGATTCATGCTGATTCTAAAAAGGTTCCTTTTTTTTTTAGCCCGGGCCTACATGTGAGATGATTTTTCACGACACTAGCATGAATAATATTTTAACAATATTAAAGTGATCAGACTGGTCTATCTAATATTGATCTGTAAGCACTATTTTTGTAATAAACAGGATAAATCATTTTTTAATAAATATATTTTCCAAAATGTGTTTAGAAACAATATTTGATTAGCCCTGTAAGGGCTTTAATAAGGGCTGTTTATCCTGCCGATATGTCCCTCATCCCTACTCTGCACATGTCCCATCCATCTTTCTGCACTGTGCCTCAATTTACTCATTCCTGATTCTTGTCACTTCCAAAGCAAATCACAGCATCTTCAGCTCCGCCTCCTCCAGCTCCATATTCAAATTCATATGAAAAAAAAAAAAAAACCTCCAGCAGCAGCTCCTGTCAGCAGCAATGTCTACAAACCATCATGTAAACTTTCACTTTCATTCTTGTGACACCCTTCTGTCACAAATCACTCCTGCTGCTCTTCTCCACCCACTCCACCCTGCCTGCACTCTCTTCTTCACTCCTCTAACACACTCCCCATTGCTTTGGACTGCTGACCCTAAATATTTAAACTCCTCTACAGTAAGTAGGAGACCAGTATGTGCTTCACCGCCGCAAATCAGCCACACAGCAGCACGACAGCGGGAGATTTAAATCAGTCGACTTTTAAAGTCATCCCTGAAATGATCGCCAGGTGGCGCAAAGGGACATTTTGCGAAAAGACTGAAATCTCCGCTGCAGAGGATGCGCCTACTGTATATTCACGGTTCAGGTGAATTATATCATCAGAAATTTGTTTTCCATTAGTTTATGTAAAAACAGACATGTCTATAAGTATACAGTACAGAGCAAAAGTTTGGACACCCCTTCTCATTCAAAGAGGTTGAATTTGTATTATGGCAAGAAAAAAGCAGCTAAGTGAAGAAAAACGAGTGGCATCATTACTTTAAGAAATGAAGGTCAGTCAGTCGGAAAAATTGGGAAAACTTTGAAAGTGTCCCCAAGTGCAGTCACAAAAACCATCAAGCGCTACAAAGAAACTGGCTCACATGCGGACCGGCCCAGGAAAGGAAGACCGAGAGTCGCCTCTGCTGCGGAGGATAAGTTCATCCGAGTCACCAGCCTCAGAAATCGCAGGTTAACAGCAGCTCAGATCAGAGAGCAGGTCAATGCCACACAGAGTTCTAGCAGCAGACACGTCTCTAGAACAACTGTTAAGAGGAGACTGTGTGAATCAGGCCTTCATGGTAGAAGATCTGCTAGGAAACCACTGCTAAGGACAGGCAACAAGCAGAAGAGACACGTTTGGGCTAAAGAACACAAGAAAGAACACAAGAAAGAAAACTCGCTGAATGAGAAGGGGTGTCCAAACTTTTGCTCTGTAATGTATGTTTTTCACGTCTGTGAGGCAAGTATACACAGAGTTTCGGTTCATTTTTTCACGCACAGTTCACAGAATCATAACGGTTTGTCGTCACACCTATAATGCAGTGAGATCATCACTATTCAACATAAACACTTAAACATAAACATCGTTCAAGGTTAACGTTAGAGCAAGTGTTCATGTAAAGTTGCATGTTTCAGATGATTATCCACTGATTAACTGATTAAACACTGATTATTAATTATCCCCCGGTAAACTAAGGTAAATCAAGGATGTCTTGAAACAGAAGGCAATAACTAGTTTTATTTATTTATTTTTAAAATCGCATAAAAAACCATGGTTTGTGTTTAGAGTAATTTTAAAATATCTGATAAATTACAAACTGTAATAAACCAGCATTAAACACAATTATGGTAGTATATAGTGTACAGTGAAAAAGCTATTTACAAATGAGTGCTCAAATTAAAGCAAACGCAATTATTAATTTATTGTGGAAATTTAACTTCGTTCAGCTGTTTAAGGTATATGAAAAATAACGAACCTACCGGCTCATGATTATTTTCATTTCAGTTATCAAACCGGTTTCGTTGATGGGGGAATTGGCAGAATTGGGGGTTTTAAAACAAATGAACAAGACTGAGCAGACGTCTCTGCCTAAAGACGTCTCTGCCTAAAGACGTCTCTGCCTATTTTTTTTTCCGCCAGCAAAACATAAAATAAATTTTAAAAAAAATGTTTAATGGTAGCAATTAAATCAGACTTCATAGTTGTATTTGATACTTTTTGAATGTAATTCATAAATTTACTGAATATATTCAGATTTTGTAAAATAACGAAAACTGATGTCAACATGCAGTAGTCTAACAATGAGCTATATGAAAAAATAGATTTTTAAAACTGGTATATACTAATACATAATCCAATAAAAAAGGAGACACTGTAATATTTATTTTGAGACAATGTACATTTTAACAGCACGATACAAAATTTTTTTCATTGAATCCCGTTACGGTCAATCGTGCCCGCTGATTAGAGAAGGAACAGCCAATCAGAAGCAGTGTGTAGACGTCTGTGATTGTCTAGTTTAGTGGCAGGTTTGTAACACCGGACAAAGGTGAGCGCGACGTACAGGCGCGAGTCGAGCACGCAGAGGAAAGAGATGTTGTATGTGGAAAGTGAAGAGAGCAAAACTAAATGAGATAAAATAGATGAAAGACAACTCAAACATCCATCCAAGACCTCGTTATACACCATAATGGTTTTACCGTCGCGTCTCGCGGCGGCAGCATTTGGGTCTGTGCATTTGCTGGCTTTTACCACTGAGTGGCGCTATATAACTATAGACTGACGCCTCAGGCCTTAGTTCATTCTCTCAAGGATTAATGAGCCGCAGCTTCTTTAGAGCTGCACGAGGTAGCGGATAAAATCAAGTGAAACATTGTAGATAAACAAATTCCTAATCAACGTGAATAAAATTACGGTATAAATTTAGAATTTAAATTAGATTAAATCTTATTAGGATTGAATTTAGGCAAAGTAAACATTAACACAGTGAGCCTTTAGATTTTATCATGTGTAAGTAGAAAAGCTACGCGTGTGAGGTTTTGTGTCATATTATATTTTGTGTTCTTTAAATTAGTAGTAAATTTATTAACTGAAATAAAAGAAACTAGATGACCATAAAATTCCAACATTGTCTGGACGTTCTACTGAGTCAGCAGATGTCGTTGTCATTCAGCAGCGCTTGTGTTTTTGCAATATTATAAGAATTAAATGCAGTAAGCTGTTATGATCGTCATAATTGTTTTTAATAAATAATGAAAACATTTTAACAAATTACATTTTTACATCCCAGTTGCACCCCATTGGGCTGAACCACCGCTGGGAAAAACTCCTGACGATGATCAATATATTTATTGCACACAATTTTGGTCAAGTGATCTCTCCAGAAAGTCACAATGGCCTGAAGAAGCTCAGCTTTGTTTTGTGGTTTAGTCTCACCTCTGACAAACTCCTTCAGCGCCAAACCATCTAGATCGGGTTGAGATAAGGAGACCTGCATGTAAGGAACACAAGTTAGAGGAAATTGTCATTTGAACATTTCATGAATAAGTTCATACAATAATGGATCACAGTGAGAAACGTACTCGGCTGGTGTTTTCACCCAGTTGATCCCCGCCTCAGCAATACACTGTCTCGCCGCTGCATGTTTTGGGTCATTGTCTATTGTGTAAATTGAAAGAAACGTTATAAAAAAATTATTAATAGGTTATTGATGATTTATGAACATTATGATTCCGCTAAGAGAAATTACAAAATATCACAAGCTTGTTATTTTTTACCTTGAAAGAAGTGATGAGGTCCTTTAAAGTATTGCTGAATGTGCAGCGCTCACGCATATATAGATGTGTTAAATATAAAATATAATATATAGTCGCTAAAATTATTATAGTCGCGTAACTGGGCTTTGCCATAAGTCCATCCAAGTTTCTTTAATGACCTTTTAATGGTGCTAATTGATAGTTTCTATTGCAGTAGGGTCTAAAGCTCATTTAGAATCTGTTTCGCAGACCAGTCATCATCCTCGTGCAGCATTTCTTCAAGGCACTGAAGTACACCACTACACAAATTACAATGACATTTTATTCAATGTCAGATTATTGTCAAATCTATATTTTATACTAAACAAATACTAACATAACCTACTTGGTCACATTCTAATACAATTGGTGTTTTAATTGCAGGAACTAGATCAGTCATGAACACAGCTGCTGGGTCAATATCGAACCAACTACATGTTGGATTAATTTAACCCAGCAACATGGGCTATTTGTTTAACCCAGCAAGATGCGTAAAATATTCAATCCAAATGCTCGGTCATATTTCACTATAATGCTGGTTAATTCTACCACATAAATTGGTCAAATGTTCTACCCAGAACTATTCTACTCTACACATACTATTAACTGGAATGTCTGGTTAATTCTACCTCACAAATAGGTTATTATTATTTTTATGTTTTACATGTCTATGGGCAAAACAGTTTAAACAGTTAAATTACTTTGATATACTGGTCTATTACAAAAAAGCATCTAAGTTTTGCAAACCATACATATATGCAATAAACACCCAATTAAATGTACAAATCATAGAAACAATATTTATTTTTCAAAAGCACAAGATCAGATAATACAAAACAAGTTAAACAGTGGCATCATTACGATACTATTACTGAGAAGCACTAATGCCTGAGAGCAGCGCTGGTCATCATCTCCCAACATCAGGATGTAGGGGTTCGGCCTCGACACTTCAGACTGCTGGAGATATTCCACGGTGTCGGTTCCAACCTTAGAAAGAAAGAAATTAAAGAAAATAAAAGTTTATGGAAAAATCCAGAGGGTTGACTAGTTCTGTATGCATATTTGTAAGAAGATTGTAACACGTCAGCTTTTTATTGTCTCAAGACTAGTTCTTAAGTTCTAATGTTAATGTGGTAGCTAAATGCTAGCGTCATGCTGGCACGACAGTTAACAGTTTAGCTTTCTTTCATCAATTCACCATCTTCATACACCCTGCAAGCATCTACACAGAAAGCTGAAAAGCTCAGACATTTTTGCAGTTTCTTTCATACACAGGTGGGGTTCTGTGGTTTGGCTTGCTAGCAGCCATTGTCAGATAAACTATAAACTTCACAGACCAGGCTGAAAGTTTGAGTGTAACGTTAACACGGTAACAGTAATAAATGTTACATACAGTGAACAAATTCAGTCATAAGTGACTTAAGTGAGAGAAAGTGTGTCTACAGACCTTGCATTTAACGTTTACATTTCCTCTTAAATGCGCGAGGAGGAAGCGCCCACATCAGTGGCCCAAAAAACAGACACAAAGCTGACACAGCCACTGAATACACCGGTGAAGTTCGGGGGAGGGGCGGTCTTGTCTGTGGTGTTAGCTGTCACTAGCTAACTCATGTCCATCCCAACTTAGCTGGGTAAGTCCAAGCCCATCCCAGCAAGCTGGGTTAAACAAAAAGTTACCCAATTCATTGTAAATGACCCAGAAAAATCACCCAACAGAGGCAACCAAGCGTTTGGGTAGTAAAAATAACCCAGCATTTTTTAGTGTGTGGTAGAAAGCTTGAGCTCAAAAAAAGTTATATGCTAGCATTTAAAAAGAGACCATGCAGCATTTAAACCATTGCATGTGGGGGACGGGACTCACCCACTTTTTACGACCAGTGATATTAAACCCACTCACTTTTACACTGTCAGTGTAGTGTTTTTATATGTTTCATATTCTAAAAATGCTATATATATTATTAGCCTTCCTATCTGCTTTTCTTCCTCATCCTCCTTCTTCTTCTTAATGTCCTGATTCTAGTTGTGTAAACTAGTGAGGATGGGTGGTAATATTAGGGTGATTAAACGCAGGTAGAATGTATGGTGATTAAAAAGAAGAATTGATTCTCAAGTAGTGGCTAATGCTTAACCGATGTGCAATTATGTACAGTAGCTATTCAATCATTAAAAATCATAATTGTAATTATTTAAATAACAACTAAAATGATTATTAACGATCGTCTAATATCCCAGTTACACGCTTTATTAAACTACTTGTTCTGGCTCTTTGTCAGGGTAAATCATTCAGTGACAGCCCTGTAACTTTTCATGCAAAACAGGTACGAATAAACCTGTCCTATGTTCACATCCTAATTTTCACAAATATATATAAGACAATATATTTTGGTTCAGTGCCTGCCGCACTGTAAACAATTTAACTAGATAAATGCTGACTTAATTAATATTGTATTGTAATATTGGCCCAACTTTGTACAGTGGGATTTGTTGAGACAACAGGTAACATCGTGTTCTTGACAGCTTTGGAGACACAAACTAAATAAACTAATAAACTCAAGCTGAGCCAGTAATTTACCTTCCGTGAGATACAATCGTGTGATTTTATATGATTTTAATTGCTGATTTCTGAGGCTGTAACTCTAAATGAACTTCTCCTCTGTAGCAGAGCTAAGATTTGGTCTTGCGTTGCTGGTTTCATCCTGGAGCTTGATGGGTTTTGCAAATGCTCTTGACAATACTTGCAAAAACTGTTTCAGAACAGCTGACCTTCATATCGTAAAATCTTTCAGCCGAGCGATTTTGTGTCGGACATCATCAATGCACATGTAAATTGCCCACATTGAATTGTTTTGATCAAGATGGTGGATTTGTCTGTTGTCACATGATGCTGTAATTATAATCTTTACAAATCCGGGCTCCCTAAAGTACCAAAGCAATGGTGGCTCAGTGGGAGGTGTTTCTCCTGCCATGTGAAAGGGTGGGGTTCGATTCCCTGCCAGTGGATGAAGTGCTTGTCCCAAGCCCAGATAACACTGGGAGGGTCGTGTTCAGAAAAGCATCTGGCGTAAAAACTTGCGACAAACTGCTGTGGTGACCCAGGAACAGGCAAAAGACCAACAACAATTTATTTAATTTGCAACAACTAAAAAAATTATAGTCAGAGTTCGGCTACTCAGTAATGCAAGTAAATAACGATTAATATGAATGAGTACAACAAACTCAAACACTTACAAATGGAAACATCATTACTTAAAAAAAATATGTAACTGATTACCTCAAATTTTTTAAAGTTTTGCCAATTTATTCGGGTTTATAGTGTAGATGATGTGTAAGAGTTGTTTTGTGAATTTCAGTTCTGATCTGAGGAATGAACCAAACTGATTGAAAAACTGTAAATGTGTCCAGGTAAAATCAACCTCTTATCTCACCCCAGTTGGCAACTACCAAAAAAATCCATGAATGGCCACTGTAGGTTAGGTTGCCTAATAATGAATGAAATAGGTCCTATTCAGGTTTGAAGTGACTATGGTGAAGACAAATCTAAATACAAAGTGCAAAGCAAGTTAACAAAACGAAAACAAAATAACAAATTAAAAACCACAATAACAAAACCAAAATAACAAATTCAAAAGCAAAATAACAAAACCAAAAAACTAATTTGTTATTTTGTTTTCATTTTGTTAATTTGGTTTTGAATTTGTTATTTTGTTTTGGGTTTTGTTAATTTGTCTTTGAATGTTATTTTGTCTTTGGTTTTGTTAATTTGTTTTGCACTTCACGGCCACTGTAGAATTCTCTAGTTTTCGACATTAGCACAACACTTCAGGAGAGAAATAATTATAAGTGTGACATGACCTGTTGTGTGTACAGGGAGAAGTATTATACATGGCATGGGGTCTCCTAATACTTTTGGATCTGGATAATTTCACATGGGTGATGAACATTTTTGGCTGGGTGACTTGAAAGGGCGATACACAAACTTTTTTTTGTTAATCCCAGCATGTATGTATTGATTCATCAATACTCATCAATACTTTGATTCATCTGAAATAATTTTACAGTGAAAATAAAGGACTTTACGTTTTGCTGTCATTGTCATTTTGTGTCTCGTTGACTTTGGGCTGCTCTTGTCATCAAAGCGAATCACAAGTGACAGGATATGGAAGGTCTGCAAATACATCGTAGCGTGAAAAGCTGCCTGACCAGTGTTCGCATCCCATAAACCGGATGCAGATTCGTTGATCTGTAGACAACACTCGAAATCAACCCTCGCATTGGGCTTCAATATTTACCGGGTCTACCTCTGTGTTTCCAGGTGTTTCCACAAGCCCTCCTCACCTACAGGTTTGTATGTTCATGAAATTGGCTACCAAGGAGGTCCGTGAGGAAAAGTTGAAAACAGGACTTGATGTCATCCACTTGAGATATGGCATATGGGGTCAGGGTTTGGGTCCATTTTTGGATGAAAGGACACTACAACTTCAGCTGAGTCTTCTTCCTCATCAGTGTATGAGTCTTCCTCCTCAGGTTATACTCTGTGTCATCCTCATCCTCTAACTCTTCCTCCTCTAAACACTCCTCACTGTGCTTCATGTGCTGAAGACTGAACTGTGAGCAAGGCATCAAAAAGCTTTGTATTTCAGAGCTGCAAGAAAATTGTATGATTGAAAATATGTTACAATTTTGTTTTTCAACAGTTGTGGTAAAAATTATGTTGTTGATATGTTCCTGTGCAGGTTGCCACAGTAGCCAAAAAGGGGCATAAGGGGTGTGTGTGTGTGTGTGTGTGTGTGTGTGTGTGTGTGTGTGTGTGTGTGTGTGTGTGTGTGTATGCATGTTTAGGTGTGAGAGAGGAGTGTAGAAATGTGCCTGCATTCATTTCCAATGGCCGGGAACACAATGAGTGTTTAAAAGTTCCATAAAGCACAAATTTTTATGAAAAACTTTCAAATGTATTTTGTGTGTTTAAATGCCGTGTTCGCTTACTGAATAAGCAAATCCCCAAAAGTTGTGAGCGGTGAGCTTCAGAATCCGATAAGGTCTAAATAATAAACAGAAAGCCCTCTACCCAGTCCCGAAGTGAAACACCTAACCTGCACCAAATGAAAAGAAACAGAAATACAAAATACATACAAATATATACATATTTACAAAGCAAACAACAAAAACCAAAGGAGGACGTATGCAGAAATGTAGTCAAAACAAGCAAATGGTCCTACATGGAGTAGTTTAATAAATACCAGGCAATCATCAAAAGCAGGAAATCAAAGCCTAGTCAGTAGCAAAGCAAGCGGTCAGACACAGTATAATTTTACAATCAGTTAATAAACAGCATAAACAGTTAGCAAAAATACGGCCTGCAGCACTGTCCTCTGAAGGGGCTTATGTCGACCTCTGGATCTCCTGGTTACCCAATCATCAGGCAGGAGGCGGGATCAACAAAGGACAGGCAGGACACCAACCAATAGAATGCAGGAAAAGGCACACTGAAGTGGGCGGGACCTGAAACAATAAGGAAAGACACACCCTCATAAATGCCACGGAACCTTCATCTGGTGAGAATATGTCTAATTAGTGAGTAAGAGAGCTATAAATAGTATAGATAGTGTGTGTGTGTGTGTGTGTGTGTGTGTGTGTGTGAAAGGGTTTATACAGTATGTATTGTTGTCTGTCTTTTGGCTGTCTTGTGGTTGACCATGCAGTTGGCACAGCAACTTGGCCCAGGTTTTACACCAGATGCCCTTCCTGCAACCCTTCCATTTTAACCAAACTTGGGACCGGAACTGCATCCAGCGACGGGGGTTTGAGCATTGGCTGGGAATCGAACCCGCGTCTTTCGCATGGCAGGTGAGAAACCTACCACTGAGCGCCCCAGACTGGCAATATGTGTGTATGCAGACTTGTGTAAAAGCTTTAACCAGCCTGTTTATTTACTCATTTTATGATGAACTTCACAGAGCTTCTCTTTATAGAGTTGTGAAGGTCTACACCAGATACATTTAGTAATCAATACATACATGATTGAAAATATTCATTTATTTATTCATTTATTTATTTATACATTCCTCCCACCATGTGAAAAAAAAATTATCTTATTTTTGCCACTTCATGGATTTTTTTTTCTAGATCCACCACTTTCGGTTGAGCATGGGTTGCACAAACCATACAGTCAGTTTACATGGATTTTCTTTCTTGAAATACTGTAGCTCAGAACGGAAGCCTGGGATTTAATAGTGATGTTAGGCCTTGAGGTGTGTTCCAAAACTGATGTCACTTTTCACAGTAGCCGGGTGCCGATGCTTTAAATAGATCAAAGAGATATGAGGGCGTTACAATGACATGTGTAGCCTAAGCCACGCCCACTCACTTCAGCAAGTGTGTTTAAGACTTCCTTAAACTTAGCTAAATGCGAGATGGAGTAATTAAGCTAATGCAGGATATGACAAGTCTGGAAATCCCAACAAGGTCTGTGCATTTTAGTTCATTCTCTGGACACATTGACACATTATAATTTATCCATTATTGTATCTTTGGTGTTAATGTGTGATGTAAAGCCACATGTTCAGACTTAAATGTTATCTATCTCTCTATCTCTCTATCTACATACAATCAATGAATAATTCATTTTTATTTATTAATTAATGAATAAAGTAAAGGTTGTATGCTTTTATTATGAGAGGCCTGGGCAACCATAACAACATTTAAAAAACAAGATGCAAAATCTATTTAAAACATTCAAAATATGTTTAAATCAGGATGAATATCAGGACCAAATCCAGGGCAGAAAAATAATGTTCAAAAGATGCAACAGTCCACAGACAGAAAATTAAAGACATGGGGTTTAACGTCATAGGTATCAGAGATTAAAATGAAACAACTGTGAACAGCGCTGACATTCAATAGACAGACCTGGGAGGAGACTGGACAGGATCCAAAACAGGTCCAAGGCATCGCACCATCAAGCGGAATGCGGTCTGACCTGCAGGGGTGAAAACCGCGAGTCCTCCAGTCACTCGCAGTGTGTAAAACACTCCACCCGTATCAAATCAAGCAAAATTTTAACTTGTGACTTCATAGTTCAAGTTGAACTAATCTTCATTTTTACTATTGACTTGTTTCAAGATATAAACATTTTACACACAACCCTGAGATGTCAAGCTACACTAAATCAACTTATTATACTTCTCCACAATAAAGTCATGAAAATGAGTCGAGGTGTCACACTTTTCCCCAGTATTGTTTTGCCTCCTATTCACTTATGTTCTTAGACTTTCCATCAAGTTATTAAAAACATGATTAATTAAAAGAAATCCTACATGATTGTTGATTTGATTATTTACAAATCTGACTGATGTGTTTTAGAATGGAACAGATTTCAGAGCAACCAGAGGAGAATCAAATGGGTTTAGGATTACAGGGCAGTGGTGGCTCAGAGGGTTAAGGCACCGAGTTACTGATCGGAAGATCGGCGGTTCAATTCCCAGCTCAGCTGGTTGCCATTGTTGGGCCCTTGAGCAAGGCCCTTAAC
The DNA here is from genome assembly GCA_011419295.1 of Clarias macrocephalus. NCBI lineage: Eukaryota > Metazoa > Chordata > Actinopteri > Siluriformes > Clariidae > Clarias > Clarias macrocephalus. The sequence goes on from JAAGKR010012478.1 coordinate 12,398, forward strand.
CCTAACTGTGCTGTACCATGGCTGACCCTGCATTCTGACCTCAGTTACGCTGGGATATGCGAAGAAGGAATTTCACTGTTCTGTAATGTATATGTGACAAAAATAAAGGCTTTACTTTACTATAGCCTTAAACCCTAAAAATGTCTGGGCAGAAGAATCAAATTACACAAAAACTTAGTAACTTTTAATACATTTTTTAAATATATATTTTTGCCAAAAAAAATTCAATAGCAAGACATTCTGAGTCTTGTTGACCTTGAGCATTAGGTTTCTTATCTGTGAAGCTGTCAGTGTGATATGTACACACACATGAGTGTGCGCATTTGTGCGTGTGTGTGCATGTTGAGGCACAAGGTTGGATGTTTAGCTTCAGTGCACAACCATTTTCAGGTCTCTCCAGAGACGCCCTATCGGGTTCAGGTTCTGGCCAAGCTGCTCTATGACTTTCACAGAGTTGTTCTGAAGCCACTCCTGTGTTTCCTTGGCATTATGCTTTGAGTCATTGTCTTGTTGGATTGTAAACCTTCATCATAGCCTGAGATTCTGAGCCTTTGCAAAAGGTTTTCACCCAAGATAGATTTTTGTTTTATCTGCATCAATTCTCCCAAACCCTGTTTCAGAAATGCATCTCCATAGCATGATGCTGCCACCACCATGTTCAACTGTGGGGAGGGTTTTAATAAGGTGATGTGGAGTGCCAGATTTCCTCATTCAAAATAGTTCAATCTTAGGGTCATCAGACCAGAGGATTTTGGTTCAAACCAAGTTGTGTAAGCATCTCTAGGACTGTTAAAAGAACGTAAATGCAAGTGTAATGACATGTATACAGAAATGTATACAGATGTGTTACGAGCGGTTTTCTAGTTTTGTCGCCTCACCTCACGGCGGCGCTATGTGTTTGCTGGCTTTTACCACTGAGTGGCGCTATATAACTATAGACTGACGAGTCTGACCTTATTTCATTCTCTCAAGGATTAATGAGCCGCAGCTCCTTTAGAGCTACACGTAGTAGCGGATAAAATCAAGTGTAACATTGTACTTAAATGAATTCATAATAACAGCACTAAAATTACAGTACAAATGTAGAATAAAATTTTATTAGTATCGAATTTAAGCAAAGTAAATGTTAACACAGTGAGCCTTTAGACTTTATCATGTGTGATTAGAAAGCCGACGCGTGTAGGGTTTTGTGTTTTGTGTTCTTTACATTTGTAGTAGATAATACCGAAATAAATTTAACTAAATGACTATAAAATTAAAACATTGTCAGGACTTGCTACTACGTAAGCAGATGTCGTTGTCATTCAGCAGTGCTTGTGTTTTTGCGGTATTATGAGAATATAATGCAGTAGGCTGGTTTTGATCATCATAATTTTCTTTAATAAATAATGACCCCCGTTGCGCTGTACCACCGCTGGCAAAACCTTATAAAATACAAGTGAAACATTAAACGAATTTACAATCGCAGTACTAAAATTATAGTAATACATTTAGACATTTCTTATTTAAGCAAAGTAAATGTATACTTGTGTCACGGCATGCGCCCAAATCAATATCACTCCTCACTCACTAGGTAGGCGTGCAAAGATGTGCAGGTGTGCCAAGGACAGGGGCCGCTTAACTAGGCATGACGAGCTATTGGCGCTAATGATCCCGAGCTTCTCTCCGCGCTATAAAACGCAGCGGGATTGTTTCTCGGGGTCTGTTGGGAGAAACTGGACTTTAAAAATCAGCGCGCGGTGGAGTTTACTAAGGAGGTGGCACTCGAGCGGGGTGATGTGACGCGTCCCAGAGACTTTAAAAAGGGGAATGCGGCCCTTTGATCTCCGCGAGAGGACAGCATGTGAACAAGCTGCTCAAACTCCCATGGCACCTTCGCTCATCACCGCTCACCAGCCCGGGGCATTGCCAACCAGACCAGCATGTGCAGTTTCATTCCTTTCCATCCTCCCTCCTTTAACCCTTTCCTTCCTCATTTTCCTAAATAAATAACCCTTTTTCCCGTAAGACTGCGCCTCGTGTCCATGTTTAATGGTGCTGCCCGTGCAACATTGGGTCGAACCCGTTACATAGCCTTTAGAATATGTCATGTGTAACACTAGCGTAGCCAGAAAACAGACTCTGGGTGTGCATCAGAAAAAGTTTGCCAGATTAATGTTCAAAAACAATATAATAAAACAATTTCAATTTTAGAATCTGGAATGCAGAAGATGAAATTTAAAAAGAGGCCTGAAGCCCTGCAGGTCTTCAGAAGAGCCTCAGATTCAAGAGGGTATTAAAGTGGGGAGGGGGGCGTTTCAGTTTCTCTGAATGTGTAGGTGAGAACCGCTGATTCACACCTGGGGAGGGTAAATTATTTACATTTGAATGTTGTCTGACATTGTAAATCAGACACAGTAACCCTAAAACATGATGATCATCACTACACTGTAAACCCTAATGCTCAATGTAATTAAACACACTGAGGACTGTTAACTTAAGTAATTGAATGAGTAATAATTGAGTATTCGGAACGTTTTGGCATTTATGAGTTTGTAGAACTGACACTTTCCAAGTTAGCTGAACAAATTTGATATTTTAAGTAATCGTAAGTTCTTACGTAACAGTAACTGTCACCTTAAAGTTCCACCAACATAAAATCTATAGATCTCTGGTGGCTCAGTGGTAGGTGTTTCGCCTGCCATGTGAAAGGCCCGGGTTTGATTCATGGGCCGGATTGTTTTATTTGATCTGCAATAAGTTCAACAAACTCAAAAATGTATAGTTCTGTTTACTTGAAATTGGAAACATCATTACTTAAAAAATTTGATGTAACCGATTACCTCAAATATTTTGACTTTTGCCAACTTAATTGGGTTTACAGTGTATCAATGAATACACTTATCAATGAATGAATTATTCAAATGCCCAAAGTCAGTCTCCTTGATGTTTTTTCCATTCTGTAACTTTATGCGTGCAGCTGATTAGACTACGTAGAGACGTCCAGTCTCCCAACAGACCCCGAGTGACACTCCTGCTGTATTTTATAGCGTGGGGAGAAGCCCGGGATCATTAGCGGCGAGAGCTCACCAGCCGTACCTAATTCCGCAGCCCTGCTCCTTCGCGAACCAGCAGAAGGAGAGGCCGCCTAGCTAGTGAGCAAGGAGCGATATTGATTTAGGCGCAGCCCATCACAGGTGCACACCGTGACGATTTGTAACACAATAACAATAATATTTCAAACATTTTGCAGGTGTTCATTTGTAAATGACTCACTACACCTCATTGGACCCAACATGAACAACCCAACCATGTGTTTACAGAAACAACACAGCATTTTAGAGAGTCTTTTTTGAGTGCTAGTGAACTTGTTTCAATGTTCAACTTTTTTGAAAACTTTTTTTTTTACTCATTATTGTACAGTAAATATCAATAGCTCTGGTTCCGATTTTTTCATGCTTGTTGTATAAAATACACAGATGTGGAAATTACCATCACTGTAGTATTTCTTCGATACAACATATTGTTTTGACTTTTTTATGACTTAATTATATTTTAAAACCGAGACGACGGAAAATGTCACTTTGCGCCACCTGGAGGTCATTTCACGAATTACTTTGAAATGCGACTGATTTATTTTGGCCGCTGTCGTTTTGTCGCGGCGATGAGCGCGGCGGTAATAGACATTCCCCTCTTCTACCTACTGTAACACCCCAAAAGAGGATTTGAATCTGTTTTAAGATGAGTTAACGAGATGTGGAAAACTGGAAGTGGTCTGAAAAAGAACTGGACATGAAGTCTATTGACCCCGTTTTTGACTAATTGAATAAGAGATTCTGCTAATCCAAACAAGTCACCACAAGGATTTAACTAGCAAAGAGTTAAGAGACCTCCATTAGATAATTACTGCAGTAATTAATAAGGTTCAGCTGGCAGGAAATTATTTAACCCTAACTAATGCAGTGAGTAGCTCCTCATTTCAT
>JAAGKR010012479.1:0-15000 GCA_011419295.1 Clarias macrocephalus
AGAGAGACAGACAGAGAGAGAGAGAGAGAGAGAGAGAGAGAGAGACAGACAGAGAGAGAGAGAGACAGAGACAGAGAGAGAGAGACAGACAGAGAGAGAGAGAGAGACAGAGAGAGAGAGAGAGACAGAGAGAGAGAGAGAGAGAGAGAGACAGAGAGAGAGAGAGACAGAGAGAGAGACAGACAGAGAGAGAGAGAGACAGAGAGAGAGAGAGAGAGACAGAGAGAGAGAGAGAGAGAGAGAGAGAGACAGACAGAGAGAGAGAGAGAGAGAGACAGAGAGAGAGAGACAGAGATTTATATTCAATACTCCCTCCTAGCGACTCAACAACGTAATGCAACTAACAGCCGGTTAACCGAGTCTACATATAATAATAATAATAATAATAATAATAATAATAATAATAATAATAATAATAATTATTATATAATAATAATTATTATTATTATTATTATTATTAAAAACTTTATTATTTTTTTCTTAGAGTTATTTTCCATCCCGTTTGTCTATTTTCAATCCCGTCCACGTTAATATCCGTAAAAAAATTAATGAAAAAATAAAAAATAATAAAAAAACCATATAAACACAAAATGATAGATATACACTTTATGATTAGGTCCATGTTGATGCGCTAATAATAAACACTTGCTTGAAAACGTTCTTTAAATGGCATTTCAAATGTAAACAGTGAAATTTCACGCGCATGGAAAACATGATTAATACGATTAATCTTCACGTCTAACTGTCAGATTTCCTGGTTTATTTGTTCCAAATTTTGCAGCTAAGAAAGAAAAAAGCAAAAAAAAAAAAACATTTGAAATGAAAAAAAAAGAAGTTTGTTTAACTTTTGTGTCATTTATTAATCCATTGTGAATATTTTAACCCTGATGTAAAACAAAACAAGAAACTCATTCTTTAAAAACAAACAAACAAACAAACAAACAAACAAAGCAACAAAACCGATTATCCGATTAGAACAAATAAGCTTCTCGAACTGCAGTGTGTGTGTGTGTGTGTGTGTTTCAGCTGACTCCAGCACGTCGTTAACCTCGGTGTGTGTGTGTGTGTGTGTGTGTGTTCGTGCCTCTCCCTCTCCACTGTGTTAATTAAAAAACAACACCATCAGGAGGAGGAGAGCTACAACCAGCTCTTTTCTGGTTCCTCCCTCCTTCCTCTCTTTTTTCTCAGTAAGTAAATTTTTTAATCACGTCACATGTTGGAGGGAAGTTTTACAGCTTCTAGGTATCATTGCGCTGCTCATAACTTTTTAACAACCTCAAATAATGTTCCACAGAAACAGAGCTTCAGTGACAAACACACCAAAACACAGAGATTATAGACTTCACACATCCATCCATCCATCAGGACTGATACAACAACCAGTACAAACCACTATCATTTCTAGTGATTACTTTTAGATTTTACTGGTCCGTAATGGTAGTTTAATGGAACGTGAGGTTTCGAATGGTTCCTCATGGTGTAGCTCATTTTATTTAGCTGCTAATCGTACCCTCTTAAAGAACTGGGTTCTGGTGATGGTAGTCATAAAGTCCCTAATGGAAACCTACCACATGAATCTGATGGAAATCTACCTCACATGTTGCATATTTCTTTTCTTTTTTCTTTTTTTCCCCCTAACCTGAAACAGATCATTAACACAATCATTTTATAGATCGACTTAGTCCAGCTTTCACATGTGAGACCAATTTCCGGATTGTAAAACTGATGATAAAAATTATTGCAATGTGTCCATAAATAGGCATGAGGTGGAAAAAGTTAGTCCTCAGTAGCTGTACCTTTTTAGAGGAGATTAGAGAGATTTATTTTTGGTCGGTCGAGCCATATACAAGAAAACAGTACAGCGTGTTCCAAAAGTCTAAATTATATAATAAATATATATTAACACAATATGTGCAAATCTGATGATAATAATAATAATTTGTAAACTTCTGATGCTCTAACTCTAACCAGAGTAGTTGATCCCAAAAGTTGCTGGATAGCTGGGTAATGTTGTAGAAAGTCATTATGCCTTGATTTGTTTCACCTTGTTAAGTGATGATCAGGGGTGAAAAATGGTTAAATTTGGGAATCAAAGCAGACACAAGGCACTTTGATTTTGGGCACAAAAATGCCTTTGATTTTGGGCATAAAATGGCCTACAGTGCAAGAAATGGACTTGTTGCTTATAAGAACCATGGGTATTCCTGATATAATGATCCGTAGCTATGAAACATCTCTTCACTCTCTTATCCTGTAGTGTAAACCAATACTCACACACTTGGCTTTGGCAAACAGATGCTTTTTTAATTGTGATTATAAATCAGGGTTAGTTATAGCAATCTGTATTTCTACAAAGGTGCACAGAAAGTGTTTCCTGCTCCTCGTGCTCACTGTCGCCCGGGTAACCGAGGGGCATTCTGCCATGCAAATGGCTCTCTTTTTGCGTGCATGCAATTCGTCGTGCGTTCTCCTGCAATTCAATCTGATAGCTGTCACATTTGGTCCATAGAATGAGAGAGAGAGAGAAAGAGAGAACAAGAGAGAGTAGTGGAAATTACAATTCCATCGCCATCTGTCTTCTTTTCTCTCTCTGACACAGCTTCTGAATTGATCAATTTGCCTTTTTTTTTTTTTTTTTTTGCCCTTCCACTTAGGAGAACCATAAAGCCGTGCTCACTTAGGGCCGAGCTGCGGCGGGAGAAGGTCAGTGTTATCCAAACACAGCCATTGGGCCATTTGCTATAGCACCCTCCATGTGGAAAGGCAGCGGAATCAGGGTCGTCACTTCAATCAGGCTTGCACGAGCACGAGCTGAATTTATAACACCGCGTGCGGAGGAGTGAAATCACCCCAAGAGTGCGAGACCGGCGGGGTTTAGAGCTATAAGCGGGCATAGAGATGAAGTGAGAGAGAGAGAGAGAGAGAGAGAGAGAGAGAGAGAGAAGTTATTTGTTGTCAATGGGCACTATTTTGCTCGCATGCTTGTTTGTTTGCAAATGGAAACAAACAAGTGATTGTCGAATTGTCGAAGGTGAGGAAATGAAGTGCACGAAAAGACGGACTTGTGTCTGTGTGTGTGTGTGTGTGCCAGCAGTGCATGATTAAGCTGTTTTGCTGTTTATTTTCAAGAACTCACAGGAGGGTCTAAGGTGGATCCAGTGCCCTGGTAAAATCAAGGGGTAGTTAAAAATCATCCTCACTGAATGAAAAAAAAATCTGACATAGTCCAGGCAGTCGAATGATTTGAGCAAAGGGTGAAAAAAATGTTTAAAAAAAAAATGGGGGGAAAAACATTCAATCTTGGAACTTGGGAGCATTTTGAAAATGACAGGAACTGTAAAACTAACAGAACAGTTTACAAGACTGAAACAACTTTCACAAATTTACCTGATATTAATTCTAATAATAACAGTAATAAACAATAAGATAATATGATTATTAATGTAATAATGAGATGATGCACAATTATGTAGATAGATAGATAGATAGATAGATAGATAGATAGATAGATAGATAGATAGATAGATAGATACTTTATTGATCCCAAAAGAAATTCCTGGTATCCAGCAGCAATAGAGACAGCAGCAATTTGTAGATGTGATTCCACGCTGTACATCTGACATCAGTATGCACAGGGTGATAATGTCAGAGTTGACCAGAAGTTACTAGTGCAATGCTAAGGACAAAAAACTACAAGACATATAAAAATCACATACATTATATAAATATAAATCACAGGTTTACAAAAAATAAAAAAGGGAACTAATAAGTGAAATGAAGTTAATTGCAGTTTAACCTTGATGTGCCATTTTATGTGTGGCAAAGTGACAACCATGCAAATAGTATTAATTGTGCAGGTTGCAAATGTCAGGTTAACTTGTGGTATTCAAAACTATTGTTGTTGTGTTTTTTTTTATTTTATAAATCCTTTATACTTAATTATACTGTGGCTGTAATATAGTTTTGCTATACATGCATCATAACAGCTTTTTAAAACTTTTTGTTACATTGCTCATAAGAATGTCATTCATATATTACAAAGCAGGTCATGAAACAGGTCATTTATAACAAATAATTTGCAATTAAATGAAACAAAAGGTAATAAATAAAAAGTATCATTAGAAGTACGATCATAGAAACACTTAAGAAATTGAATCGAGCATGTGCTGTAAATATCTATACAATGTATAACTGAATAATAATAATAATAATAATAATAATAATAATAATAATAATAATGATCCATTACACATAATAAAAATCAATAGGAGTTTGTTCTTATAAACCTGAAGCCAAAATGTGGAATAAATGATCGCACATACAAAACTGACTTACATGTGAAAACAACTTAAAAATAAATAAACAAATAAATAAATAAATAAATAAATAAATAGATAGATACATTAACAACACTAGTGCAAAAAATTCAGGTTTACAGTGTACAGTAAAAAATGGTCATTGTATAAGTTTTTATTTATTTATTTATTTTTATTTTATGAATTTGTTTAGAATATGTAACATGACATTTAAAGATGACAAAGTTTGGGCAGTCTCAACAACTGTGAGCAATGTTATGACTCTTCTAAACTTCACCACTAGGAGGGAGACGAACTCAGGCTACAGGATAGTTAGTAGCTATTGGCCGTGGTGATAAACAAATCACGCTAATACACAGAAAATTCAAGCTCACTTGAAAGAACGTTTGTATTTCAAGAGGATCCAGAGGATGGTCTGGATTGCGCCGATCGATGATGTACGCTGCGTCTTTTTCTCTAATAAATCACAGATCTATTGTCAGGGGATCTTCACTGTATGATTGTGATCTGTACACTGGCATACAGTCTGTTGTAGAATTTGGCCAAGATTTTATTGGTATGATGTCTTACAGTGTGCCACTAAAGTCTTGCAGTGTGTAAAGGTGGGATGGAGGCATCATGTGGTCCGACTTCACTCATGTAAAATCGCTCTTGCTGGTCCAGTCAGGTTTGCTTCACCAGTTTGCTTGCAAAACAGTTTTGAAGGGTTTAAGATTTAAATAGATTGCATGTGACTTACCTTTGGTATATGAATGACCCCAATGCTCTCTCTTTTCTTTGTTTTGTGTGTGTGTGTGTGTGTGTGTGTGTGTGTGTGTGTGTGTGTGTGTGTGTGTGTGTGTGTGTGTGTGTGTCAGGGGGAACTGTTTGCTCATTCAGCTGTCTCTGCCCTTTGGCCACATTAACTTCTTTATTATTATTGCCTCTCCCGTGATGCCGCCCTTATCATCCTGCAATCAAACATCCAAAGAGCTGCAGCTGATCTGAGCCAGAAACACTTAAAACGTGGAAAGGAGGGAGGGAAAAAAGTGGGAGTGGAAAGGAGGATGAACAAGACAGGATAAGATCACCAGGAGAAAGAGAGAGACCTGAAACGTGGCTAAACACCAAGGACACACTCCATGCGCTTTCCACTCCTTGGATTAGTGCTCCAGGGAACATCAGGAGTGATAGCTGTAGCCTGTTGAGTCGTGTGCAAAAGTTTGTACAACCTTACGACAAACTTGTGAAAGGAACAGAATTTATGTCACTTAAAAAAATGAGCATGACTGGCTGCAGGTACTGTAAGTAAGATTTTCCTCCCTGGAGAGATAGTGTATCTGTCGTTCCAGTTGTAGTTTCGGTTCGCCAACTCGATGCCCCATCCTAATTGAGCAGTTGAGGGTGAAGAACCTTGATCAAGGGCCCAACCGTAGCAGCGTAGCGGACCGGGAACCTTCTAATCAGCAGTCCAAGCCTTTAATTACCATTCCACATACACTATGAGTGGTTGACTTGCCTGCTAGGCTAATGTTAGCTAATATTATTAACATAGCTGGCTCGTTGCAAAACACAAGCTGGCTAATGTTAAGCTATTCAGGGTTTGCATAAGCTATGTATATTCTACATTATACTCAAATTTAATTCCTCTTATTCCTGTAAATAAGATTTTAGCATTTAGCTTCTTCATCATAATCTTAGAACTGCATCTAAAATATATCGGGTGTTTTAAGCGATCACCTCCTCGCTAACTTAAAATTGGCCAGAAAATTAAAGTTACAGCTCTGAACTCACTATTAGTATGTTGCAAGTGAAAGAAGCTAACAGCGTACTAGCATAAAGTTATAAAGGTATTAGAACACTTTTAGAGGTTATTGCTAACTATCAGCTGGTATAATGTTAGCTACCGTATGTAGCTTGCTGTAGGTCAGCAAAATCAGGAATAAAATAAAATAAAAAATCAGTATCTTGCAGAGTATCTTGATATGTTAGTTACTAACTATGCTAATTATGCTGTTAGCCACCTTGAAGAAGCTGGAAATACTCCAAAAAAAAAAAAAAACACGTTTGTCAAACTTAAAAAAAAATACGTACATTAAACAACATTTTACATAAAGAAATAATTACATTATACGATTACAGTATGTGTACAGTAAATGTATATTAATGTGTACAGTTAATGTTTATTTTTTGACGCTTTCTTTGTTCATTCTTAAATGTTCTAGCAAACTGTCTTAATTTGTGAACGTGCTTGTTTTGGGATTTATTTTAATCAAACAGTTACTGTCCTGACTGAGTCGTGCCTGAAGACGTCAGAAACCTCTGAACACACCGACACTGGAGACTCCTTCTTTGTTGTGTGCTCTGTTGTTTTCAGGAATTTTCATTCGTCTTGGATGACGTTGCTGTGAATGAGCTGTTGCTATGGAAACACAACATGAAAAATGGAATTAATCCAGTGAAAAGATGTCATTTGAATTACAGCCAGAAATATCTCCAGATTCAAGACGTATGCAGCAGGATGGTATTGTAGGATTGTGTGTAATATTTTGTGCATCATATCATGTGTTTAAAATGGCCTTCAGGTGTATTTTGAGCTTTTTCTTTGTCAAGCCTTTTACCGAAGCAGTGAGCGTCGCTTGTCTCGGTTTAAGCCCAGGCCCGTCTTCAGCGCTGGACAAACATGGCTCCTTTACGAGCGTGTGTGGTAATTACCTGTTACCTTGACTGTCGTGGTTTTAACAGCAGCCTGGCCTTGGGGTTTCCTGGATACACCTGTCTGCACCTGGACGACCTGATAAAGGACTTTACCTAATGGAGTCAAATTAAACCTGCCGCACATCTCACTGTGTCCTGTCTGTGTTTGCGTGTTTGTGTTTGTGTCTGCGTGTCTCCAACGCCCTTGCTTCGTCCTCAATTCAACTCCCACGGGTCTCAGAATAAACCTCGTCCTCTTTCCTCTCGAGTCATTGCCGGCAGCTTACATCATCGTTTCCCATGATCCTCCGAGCTGTCGAGCAGGTGTCGAGGAGACTGACTGATGGGAAAATATTGAAATTCTAAAACCATGTGCACTTCAAGATCTCATCCTACACCCTGACCTTAAAGTGTGTGTGCAGAGGCAGGGGTGTGTGTGTTTGTCTTGCAAGTATTTAGCGTCCACCTTCGCACACACAAACACACTTGCACGTAAGCTGTCCTATTAGCGGGTAGCGAGCCGGGCCCATTTGACCTCCACCTTCTCCCTGACCTCTATGTCAGTCCCCGGAGAGATGAAGGCTATGCCATGTGTGCGAGTAGTGTGTGTGAGTGTGTTTGCGGTTTGCAAGCGTTGATGTCTGACTCTGAGCAAACACCCCGATGGTCAAACACACATCCCACTTTCTTCTTTTCCCCAGCCGTCTGTCTCGCCCGCTCGCCCGCTCGCCCCGCCCATCTCACCTCGACCTCTCCTTCTTCCTTTTGAAAACTTGATGTGATGTTCATTAATACATTGAAATATTTTAATTTATTTACATTTAACTAGTTGTTAAACGTTAACGCTCGCAGGTGTGGAAAACACGACAACATTAACTCAAACCACTACAAGTGGATCCTTATTGGAGATCACATTCTGGTTTCTGATTGGCTATTGTGGCCTGTATTCACACAATATGGAAAATTGAAGTCCTTATTGAACACCGCATGCTTGTTTTTGGGCTGGAAGAAGCCAATCAGAAACTAGTAACCAATTTGTTTCCATTTTGAGTTAATGTCCTCATAAGGTTTTTGCCCATTAGGGACACCATAGTGCTGTTACAGCCAACTAATCAACTTACCAGCTAGGGCAGTAATATAGTGTCGCGTTATGACACAATGGCGTGGTTGATTGTTTTGTGGGCTCAAACAGGTAAGGCTCCATGTTACTGATCAGAAGGTTATGGGTTTAAGCCCCCATACTGCCAATAAGTAAGGCCCTTAACCCTGTCTGCTTCAGGGACTCTGTATCCTGGGTGACCCTGCGCTCTGACCCAACTTCTAGTCACTTCAGAGGTGCCAGATTGGATCGATTGTTTCCAAATGCTGGCGTAGCGAAATGACAAAAATGCTGTTTTGATGTGTGTGTCAGATTAAAATAATGCAAAACATTGTTGCATATTTTATCTGTATCCTTAAACATGTTATCCAATGTGTAATATTATCATATTGGCTACATCAAGAGATTTAAGATCTCTGTCTTTATTGGGAACATCTGCACACTTACTCTTTAATGCAATTGTCCGCTCAGCTCATCAGGGTTGCCAGATTGGATTGATTGTTTCCGAATGTCGGTGTGGCGAAATCACAAAAATCACCCACAGCAGAGCTGGCACGAAGTCGATAATTATAACTATAAACTAACTTTGTTTCTGTTCTAAGTTAAAGTCATTGTGTTTTTGATTTTGCTGTTGTGTTTTTGATTTGTTATGTTTTTGCACATTAGGGATTGTAGCAAACTAATCAATTTGTAGTACAGACTAATGTGGTAATATAGTGTCCAGTTCCATTATGCCGCGGTTAATTATTTTGTGGAGCAATGGCGGTTCAAACAGTTATCCCTATCTGCTCTAGGGGGCGCTGTATCCTGGCTGAGCCTGTGTTCTGACCCCAACTTCCTAAATGGGATATGCACGAACAATAATTTCACTGTGCTATAAGGCACATGCAACAAATAGCTGAATCTTATTGACATGTACTGTAGTGCTACAGTATATACAGGACAGTATCTTTACCGCATTGCGCATATTTAGTCCATCCTTTGGAGTTCTTTACTGTGAGTTGCACAATGGTGTCGTCCATTCACCAAGCAGTCTTCGATCGATTGTTTCCAAGTGTCGATGTGGTGAAATCATAAGAATCAGAGCGGACACAAAGTAAACGATTAGAAACTTATCACTCACTCACTAGTCATCCATCCTGCTTTATCACGTATACAGGGTTGTGGGGGGGCCTGGGGTCTATCCCCCCCCCCACACACACACACTTACACACAATCACAAACACTATGGGCGATTTGGGAACGCTAATTAGCGTTAGCATCCTAATCTGGATGTCTTTGGACTTTGGGAGGAAACCGGAGTACGCGGAGGAAACCCACCAAGCACGGGAGGAGAACAAGCAAACGGCTGGCACAGAGCCCCCGAGGTGGGAATCAAACCCAGAACCTGGAGGTGCGAGGCGACACTGCTAACTTCTAAGCCGCCTGTGATCATAACTATAAATAACTTTTAAAAAAAAAATTTGTCTCACATTCATCATATGCGTTCTCTGTTTTGCAGCACTACAGCCTCGTCCTATGGTTTAGCTTAGCAGCCAATTCGCGGCTATGACACATTCATACCTGAATGCGTGTCTAAAGAACCGCGCTGAAAAGAAGAAGATCCCAGGATTATGTCCACGCAAAGGCTAAACTCATCCCGAACTCAAAAGCATCCCGAGAAATCACACAGGGAATGTGTCAACCTGGCAACCAGTACCTCTCCATCCAGCCCCATTATTCGGTGTGAACAAAATGTTCCTGCTAATCTGTAAACCTTTTTAGCCCCATACCATTTCTGGGTCAAATGATGCCTCGGGCCTCTTTGTAGTCTCGAATAGAATCAAATACATGTTTATTAAAGGCAGAATTCATTACGCTGAGTATCTTTTGGATAAAGTCATATTTGTTATTTTCTCTCCTTTCCCCCCGGGCTCTCTGTAGAGCAGCTTTCATGTGTGTGTAATTATCATACATCATTATAGGCGGGATTGTCATGGCAGGATTATCAAAGCTCACCACCACGTGTGTGTGTGTGTGTGTGTGTGTGTGTGTGTGTGTGTGTGTGTGTGTGTGTGTGTGTATCTCTCTCTCTCTCACTCTGCCAGAGTAGGCCATTTTTCCCTCTTTTTTTTTTTTTTTTTTTTGAGGCATAAATTTGCCCGCGTCTGTTTTGGAGTGCACTCTCTCTCAAGCTGCTGGCGGTATCAAAGAGAGGGAGCGGAGTGCGCACTCTGAAGTGCCCCTCGTCAGGAGAGAATGAAGCGGTGAAACGTCGAGAAAACCTGTGAACCACAACGTCTTCACCTACACACACACACACACGACACACACACACACACACACACACACACACACACACACACACTCTCTCTGGCAAAATATTTGTCTCGTAATGTCATTTGCATACATGGAGCCTTTGACAGCTGCACAGTTTTGATGTGTGTGTGTGTGTGTGTGTGTGTGTGTGTGTGTGTGTGTGTGTGTGTGTGTGTGTGTTGCAGATTAAAATTATGCAAAAGCTTGTTGCATATTTTATCTGTTTCCTTTAACGTGCTATCCAGTGCTTCATATTATCATATTGGCTACATCGAGTGCAAAACTTTGTACACCCTTAGGCCAAACTGGAGATCTCTCTCTTTATCGGGAACATCTGTGCACTTAGTCTTTAATGCAATTGTCTACTCAGCTCATCAGGGGTTGGTTTGAGCTGACGCAGAGGCTACGTCAGCCCAGATAACCGCTCTGTACGATTGCGTTGAGCAGAAAAGCATGAACACATGAGGAGTCGAACCTTGAGGTGGAATAAACCACATTGGATTGTTAGTTACAGAATGAACAGAAAGCTGAAGCTGCATTGGGCACAGGCTCACTAAACTGGACAGATGAAGACAAGATGAACACAGCCCGGTCTGAAGAATCTCAATTTCTGCCGAAGGTCAGAATTTGGCAACAACAGCCCGAGTTTGTGGATCGAACCTGTCTTGTGTCAACAGTCCAGGTTGTTCAGGAATGTTTTTCTTGGCACACTTCGGGCTAGTTAATACCCATCAGTCATTGCTTGAGTCATAGCACCAGCCTGATTGAGATTGTCCTGTTGCTAGTAATATGCATTTTGTTTGTGGGTGTAATTCATCCATCTTCTAGCAAAATGCATCATGTCACAAAGCAAAATCATCTCACGAACATGACAATGAGTTCAGTGTACATCAGTAGCAGCCCAGTCACTGGATATGAGTCAAACAGAAAACCATTGGGATGCATTACAGTTAAGAATTTGCATGATGCAATCAATCCAATACATATGTTTTAATTGAATAATAATAATAATAATAATAATAATAATAATAATGATATTAAACTTTGAATTGAGCAAGTAACCTGATGGCTCTTTTAGTTGCTTTTTCTTTTGAATTTAAATACATTTGGTGGTCTATTCCGGAGTTTGGATTACTTTTCTTGTTTTGTTTCCTATGTTCCCCCTATGGCCCTGTGGGGTTCCTCTGGGTTTTCAGGTTTTCTCTCACCTTTCAAAATCATGCTAATAGATAACATCTATGAACCAACTACAGTCAGTGGACGCCGATTCACAAACTATATGAAAAACGTCAACTAGGCTAATCTGCATGTTTTTGGACTGTGGGAGGAAACCAGAGTACCAGGAGGAAACCCACCAAGCACCCACCAGAAGAACATGCAAACTCCCAAGGTGGGAATCGAACTCAGACCCCTCAGACCCAAGGCCACCACCGTGCTAACCACTACAACACCGTGCTGCCATTAGATGGTTGTTCCAAATTGCCCCCAGGAGTGTAATGCCTTGGGACGAACTGGTGTCCCATCCAGGCCCTGAAGAGTTTTCCTCATGAGGACAAAATCTACCCCAAGTCTCAACTGTCAGATGTTCATATTTCTATCCACATTTGTTTTCCCATCAAGATATAAAAACATGCCCACACACACACACACACACACACACACACACACACACACACACACACACACACACACTCATAGTGGGATAAGAAGGAACAGGGGAGGGGGGGGGGGTTACTGGTGGGTATTTAGGGGTCCTGAAGGTGTGTGGTCAAAGTCTCGGCTCTGCCACATTATATGCTTTAACATGGCCGGCAAATCCAGCTCGGTTAAACAAACTTAACCTTCATTTGTGAAACGGCGCAACTCAAAGGGCGCAAAACGACTTGCGCAAGTAATTACCGCCTGCGCGAGGAGAGAGAGAGAGTGAGAGAGATTGGAAATGAGTTTGCTTAGAAATTGATTCTCCCCCCCTTCATGGTAATCTTTTATTTATATGCAGCTCGCGCGTCTTCCTGCTTGCGCACGCAGGAAGGGGGTCACAGCGAGCTGATCCCGCGCGCGCCCCCAAAGCCCAGGCAAAATGGTATTTTAGCGAAGGCAAACATTGTCCTGTCTCGACTTAACAGCCGAAATAGCTGTTTGCTTTAAAAAGTTGTTCCTCTCCTTTGTGCCAGCCCATAATCCGTTCCCATAGCAACCGTCCCTGATTGAGTTACAAGCTTGTGTGTGTGTGCGTGTGTGTGTGTGTGTCTTTCCATTCTGTTTAAATAAACCAATAACACATTATAAAATTTAATAATAACAATAACAATATAACAACTAACAATAAATGCACAAATAGTGTCTTGTGAGATAATAATGATTAGATAATAATAAAAATAAAAGATTTTGTCTGTACATTGGTGATTCATTAAATGATATCTTTATCTCACAAATTTTCTTCATAAACCAGAAACTTTTTTTTCTGTCTGTCGGGCTGTATGTCTGTATGTCTGTATGTCTGTCCAGACAGATTTTGTCACAGCATCATGCAAAACTGGCTAGACAGAATTTAATAAAAACTTTGCCCGTCCTTAGGCATTTGCCTGAAGTACATCTGCACCATAAATGTCGAGTATAAGTAAATTTATGAGCAGTTTTGTGCCAGATTATAAACCACAATTTTTGACATTATACTGCGTATGCGCCAAACTGTGAGCATGGCTTAAATCGACCGCTGGACAGAATTTAATGAAACTTTTGCAGTAATTAGATCTCTGCCTGAAGTCTAACCTGCACCATACTGTAAGTGAATCTAAATGTTGAGTAAAAGTGATGTTATGAACAGTTACGTGTGGGATTTAATAATCTACTTTAAAATAATCTACTAATGCGCTGCTGTCTCAATGTAAACAAACACCTGCACCAATAGATATTAATGAGAAAAGATCAACTGAATATTTTTACTGGGATTAGTTCATATTTTCACTGAAATAACAGCGCTGAAGTGGTAGAAGTGAATTTTAACACGCTGGAGTCGTTTTAAGACAAAACTCCATCTTTATCCGATCTACTAACATTAGTGTCAAATAAATATTAAACATTAAAATAAACATAAACATTAAAAGCTCAAAGATTTTTTTTCTTTTGAATTAAAAAAAAATCTTTTGAAATATAAATAGAACGATGAATATAATTAAATATTATTTCCTAACCATAATGCAAAATGGGAACATGGGAACAGTTCAGTAAGGCTTGTAATGACAGTTCTAGGGATGTGCAGCTATTGGAAAATAATCCACAGCAGGGTGGCGTGATGAAGCCGATGTTATTGTTTATTATTACGTCATTGTTTAGTTGGTGATCATATACACGTTAGTGCCAAGATATAACATGTGACCGTATCAAACGCGACTTAAGCTGCTGCTGCTGCTGATGATGATGATGATGATGATGATGATTTCCCCCCTAGTGAGCTGCACGTGAGATGAATCTCTGCATGCTGTTTAGAGTAAAAGTGAAAAGTTGTGAAATTGTGAAACGTAAACACACGCGCACGTGAGCTCGTTCTTGGGTTTACGCGCACGTGAGCTCGCCCCTTTAAGTTTAAATGAGCAATTTCTAATAATAAATAAATAAATAAATAAATAAATGATCTGACTCTTTGCGATGTGTGTGAATAAGCCGTTTGTAAATAACGACCGACCGCAATGTTCCCTGAATAATTGATAAACCAACATTTTTACAAATGCTGAATTTTCACTGAAGGACAATATGTAAAGCTTCGAAAAAAATGCAAATATTATTGTTTTAAAATGGTTATACTGTCAGTTAGTGTAACTTTAAATATAATAAAACACTAATTGAATGCATCAACGTCAACACTTCATGCAAGCAAAGACCTAACGAGGAGTCACGTGACAAAACTCTAAAATATTTTCCATCTTTGATTTTCGAATGTAATTGAAATGCTTTTTTTTTTTTTTTTTACATTTCCACATTTATGCAGATGTTTACAGATGTTTACTGTTACGCTCACAGCGTGCAACGTGCTTCTACTTTGCGCCCTTTCGGGAATGTGATTATATGTGATTTTTCCCTTCAGCGCAACTGAGTGCAGCAGATTTTGTCTGACATTTTGCTTTTTTTTTTTTTTTTCATTTTGCACTGCACAAAAACCTTTGTTTGTTTAAACCAAAGTAATATTACATAAAATCTTACGACGAAGGGTCGTAAAGGGGCTCTGTGTCAGTGCTGGGGTTTAAACTCACAACCCTCCGGGGACTAATGCACGATCCTGACCTGCTCAGGATGATCAAACATCAGATTAGAGACTGGTTCAAACATGATACCAGCCCACATGTTGACATGCTGTAGGTTCACTTGTTGGGAAAATAAAAATAAAAACAACAAAATAAAAAAAAATAGCAAGCCTATATTATTATTATTATTATTATTATTATTATTATTATTATTATTATTATTATTATTATATAGGTAACTTCTTTGTATTATTATAGAATTCTTCCCATTGCCCCATCGCCAGGTTCCAGGCTTCAGTGTCCTCCTGTCTCCAAGGTGTGTGAACTGTTTGTTTTTAATTGCCCCTTGATGTGTAAATGTGTGTATCTT
>JAAGKR010012480.1:0-11915 GCA_011419295.1 Clarias macrocephalus
TATTAGGTGTCCGGCATCCTGAAACAAGGCATGAAGGAACCGAGCACCTAACATTTTGCTGGAGACCGCTGCTTCCCAAAACACCAGAGGTGGCGGAGATTAGACAACGGCCCCCATAGGGTGCCAGGGAGGAGTCTTTATCCCTTATTGGATTTTTTACACGTTCCACCCCAGGGCGAGACACCCCCGTGGTCCTGGTCACGTCAACCTCAGGACTTCCATTTTGGCGGAGATAATGCTCCTCAGGTCCAGTGCTTTTTTTTTTTTCGAGGCTGATTGCGAAGCGCGACGAGTCCTTCCCCTGTCTCTACGAGAGGGATGGCTGGCTCAGCACACACTCCTTCTGCACCTCACGCCCTCGTTGGGACCAGACCTGGTCGGGACTGGGTGACCGACGGTCCCGACTCCTGAGCACGGCAGGGGAGAAACCTCACAGAGGTCTGCTCGTAGAGCTTCGCCTCCCGAACCTAATGGCGGCGGTGTTTACAGCCGAAAGGCGAGGGGGGAGGTGCATCAAGGAGGAAAACGCGATCCCTGACCTTGATGCCCGTGAGATTAAATCACAGCTGTCTCTCCATGGCGACTGCGGCAGCCATAGAACGGCCGATAGCATGGGCCGTCTGCTTGGTGGCGCAGAGAAATAAATCTGTGGCTAGGCGCCATCAATAGACCCGCCAGGTCTCAGAACTCTTAGCAGGTGAGCTTGGTATGCCTGAAAAACTGCCATGGTGTGCAGAGCAGCACCAGGCTGACCCGCTGCCTGAAAAGCTTTCCCCACCAACGAAGGTGTTAGTCTACTAGTTAACTCGTCATAGAGGTCGCCAAAAAAAATAAAGGGGCGGAGGGGGAACCCTCGTTGAGGCCACTCCCCTGGCCACCTGACAGAAACCTGTCGTCTAACTTTGAGCGCTTGGGGATTTTTTATTTTATTTTTAAATTCCTTTTATTTATTTATTTGTTTATTTTTGCGGCAAGAAAGGAAATCTATTCGGTCCCTTCACAAAAAGCGCCGGAGCGCGCTTGAGAAGCGGATGCTAAAACTTCCTGATCCGGAGAGAGCGTGAGAGAAAGGGGAAAAACCCTGTCTTATGCGCGTCTGCTCGATCGGCGCGCTATCTCCATAGAAGCAAGTGAGGAATTCTCTTTCCCCCGCTCATAAGAAGCGCCGGAGCGCGCTTGAGAAGCGGACGCTAAACACTTCCTGATCCGGCGAGAGCGCGAGAGAAAGGGGGAAATCCCGTCTCATGCGCGTCTGCCAGATCGGTTCGCTATGTCCATGGAAGCAAGGGTTTAATCTTTTCCGCCTGCTCATAAGAAGCGCTGGAGCGCTCTTGAGAAGCAGACGCTAAACACTTCCTGATCCGGGGAGAGCACGAGAGAAAGAGGGAAATCGCGTCTCATACGCACGCAAGCCCCAGGAATGTGAGCCGCGTGCGAAGTGCCTTAATAGCTTTCCAACCAACTCTTGCCATTATCGGTAAGTAAAGTTTTTCTTTCCTACCGTGATTCTGTTGCACACACACACGCAAACACAAAGCGGTCCTGAAGACAAAAAGATCTGAGGATGTTTCCGGTTCACTCCTATTTATAACCTGCAGGTGCACCTTATTCGGTGACGTCATGCCTGGCACAGGTTATAAGCCGAAGGTATTCGGCGGGTTTGACGTGCACAGGCTTCACAACCGGGCAACAAAGAGATGTTCCCATAGCGTTTTCACGCAGCATTGAGTGTAGCTTTTAAAAGGGAACAAAACTTTCGCAGATGAAAAATTAAGCCACCAGCAGTGATCAATAGTCTGGTTAGGAAAAAGGAACAAACCAAACTTTCTCTACAAAAGGAATAAAAGAAACTATGATGTTAAGGCCTACCCAGACATGAATAAATATGAGATGAGAGGGGAAAAGTATGTAATTGGGAGGTGCCAGGCAATCGGACTTGACAAATTTAACACATGTCTAATGAATATTAAGTATTTACTTGACTTAAGGAGGAGGTAATTATGAGGTAATCCCTAGGTAAGGGTATATAAATCATCTAAAATCTCTGATGGGCCTTTTTCACCGTGGTGTTGATGTGACAGGACTATGACAGTTTCTGTGTCATGTAAAAACAATTGGAAGCTGTCCACACTCTCCACTGGGCTCTTGTTGATGATGGGGGATCTGGTAGTTCCTCTTTTGTTTTCTGCTGAAATCTACTATCAACCTCTTTGGTAGTAGCCATGCAGTCATATGTGTACAATGAGTACAGCAGGGGGCTCCAGTGCTGAGGGAGGCTGAGGCATATCTGCCCCTCCAAACTGCTTGTGGTCTGCCAGTTAGGACATTGGAGATCCACTGACACAGAGATGGGCGGAGTCCTAAGTGCTCCAGCTTGGTGGTGAGTGTGGAGGCAATTATCACATTAAGTGCTGTACTGTATGTTTAGTCCCTTGAGAAGGGAATTATCACTAGTTAGGATAGAGTCTCCCTCAAGATTGTCTTGCAGTGGGTCAGGGGTAAATTACGGCTCTATCCTGAAGCAGACGAGCACTGATACCTCTCTAGTCCTGCATATCTGGTGATGTCACTCCTCTTCCAGGCTCTGTAGGGGCATTGAATAGAGCTCCTAACTTTGTACTTCCTGTGTTAACTATGCTGGAATTTGAAATGAGTAATAGTTGAAAGTTGAAGTGGCAATAGAAGATACTTTTTACTTTATACTTTATTATTCTTTATAGCATAAACTTAAAATCTTTCGCACTTCTGTCTGGTCAGTGATGTTCTGCTAATTTTGTACTTCCCGTGGCTGCACTTCCTGTGAAGATGTGAAGTAAAGAGCTCAACGTGCAGTGTGTGATCTGTAGTGTGTGTTCATTATGATGAGAGACGGTGCAGCAGTTGGTCAGTGTGTGTTTGGCTCTAATTCTCTCTTTGGATTAATGTGTGTGTTTGGGTCCTCAGTAAGAATGCAGGTGTGTTTTCTTCTCCTCCTCATACAGCTTCATGTCACTGAAGGTGAGTCTGCTGTTCTCTCTCTCTCTCTCTCTCTCTCTCTCTCTCTCTCTCTCTGAAATAGTATGTAAGAAAACACTTTGTGTAAGAATTTACTATTTAAAGCCTTTACAGAGTGGAATCATGCCGTAATCTATGATATGTATGATTTCTATATTCCTCTTCCAGCCTCTGCAGGGGCATTAAATTGTGCTCCTAACTTTGCCCTTCCTGTGTTAACTATGGGTGGAATTTGAAGGAAAAGTTACATGCACACCAAATTGAATTGTTTTTACTGTTTATCATCAAACTAATTATGAATTTAAACATGAGAAAGCTTTTATTTTGAGTTTTATCAAACATGAACTTTGTGCCAGAGCTTTATTAATCCCCGTCTATGTCCTGGGTTCATGTAGAACGCTGAGTCTCCTTCATCATGGTTGGTGTTCTGGTTGTTCCTGTCTCGTCCCCCTACAGTTTCCTCTTGCTCTCTCATTGGCTGTTATTCATGGAGGTTCTTACAGTGTCGTACATGTGCTTATACTACAAGATTTAGAGCCAATCATTGTAAAGACACTTGAAACACTGGGGTGTGTCCACTGTTCACAGAATGTGGGGATGATGTCACTAAACTGCTGACCCATGTGGTGTGTGTTCACACTGTCACTTCCTCCAGCAGCAGTTGGCCTCTTTGGTTGTGTGTCACTAAAATAGAAGTGTGTTTAGCTGGTTAAAGTTTCAGTGCTGCAGAGGAACACAAGATAAAAACAGACTTGACATGTCGTAGCTTTTAGACTTTGAGAATAGACTTTTTTTTTTTTCAAAATTTTAAATTCATCATTCATGTTACGTCCAGCTTCTGTAAATTCCAGTAAATTTCTTGTAAATACCTCATAAGTTTGTTCTCAGTTAGGCGCATGTAAGCTTTGTGTAGTTTGTTTTCCGTGGAATAACACTTGAGTATGACAAATGTTCAGATCCCTTTACATTCAAAATGTAATTCAACACTCATTAATTGTGTAATTAAATTGGGTAAATTAAATAAAATGATATATATGTATATATATATATATATATATATATTATTGTCTGTGTCAAAAGCTTGTCTCAGTTGAAACATATTTTGAGGAAACCTCAGAGCTATAACTGTGTGCTGTGTCTCACCACCACAGTGCAAAATTATTTTAGAGTATTTGTTCATATGCAGTGTGTTGAACTGTTAGAATTGTTTATAATAGTGTTTATTCATCCTCAAGTTACCCGAACTATTATCATTGCACTTATGTTAACCCCAAGACTTTGAAATTATTATAGATTCTACAATAGAGAGATTGTGCAGTGAAGACTTATGATGTTTCCAAAATTAAATTGTTTTCTTATTTAGTCCTATCTGGCCATATCTCTCTGAATTCCACATGCATCTCACAAAACTGTATTCAAAACATTCACATAGGTCTGCAAAAAGCAAGTTCTTGCAAGGACAAAACCCATCAAGCTCTATGATGAAACTGGCTCTCATGAAGACCTTCCCAGGAAAACAAGACCAAAACATAACTCTGCTGCAGAGGAGACGTTGATTTAGAGTTACCAGCCTCAGAAATCACCAAATTACAAACAGCACCTCAGATTAGAGCCGTTATAAAAAGGCTTTACAGAGCAAATGTAGCAGATACGTCTCAATATCAACTTTTCAAAGGAGATTATTGCATATATATTTTTTGCTTTCAGCATTGTTTTACAATGTAGAAAGATTTTTTTTTTTAAAAATCAGGAAATACCATACCGTTAGGTGTGTACAAACTTTTACTGGTAGTGTATATGACTACATGAATAGATAGACAGACAGCTTATGATATAATTTGACATCAGAATGACCAGACCGCTCTTGGCAGGGCTGACAGTTCAGCTGAGCATCTCCACAATTGTTCTAAGCAGAAAAGAAACACCCCAAACTTGAGGCATACAGGCAACCACATCAGGTTGCATCTCCCGAGACACCCAAACCAACCCACCTGCCACCAGCACCCACCGTGTGATCTAGGACACAGAGACCATAGGACAACCCCACTCCATCCCAACACCACTCCATCCTGAACCCACATTCTCTGTACTCTTTGCATCCTGCAACCACCACAGGACCACCCAACCAGACCACCCCACAGATGCAAAGATACAAGATTGAATTCCTTGGTTAGGAAGGAAAAGAAAATTTAATAAAAGGTGAAAATTGTCAGAGGGGGGCGGGGCAGAGAGATAGATCCAGATGCAGAGTAGCAGAAATGGTCACGAGGCGTTGAGAAGCTATGAGATCCTGAAGCTGAGAGATCCATTAGAGTTGTGCTCAGCAGGATACCCTGAGTGGGGGCGTATTCGATAAAGTAGAAGAGTGACTTCAATGCCATGAGGTGCGTCAGGGAGGGTGTCGAGCAAAATCGTGAAGCAAAGCCATAGTCGAGGAGAGTGAGAGTTCAAAAGCTGTTAAATCAGAGCAAATCATCAAATCCAAGATGAGAAGCGGGGAAATGAGAAAACAAAACGAGGTTGACGACGCGAAAACCATGAAACAAAACTCGAGAATATTGAAGTAAAGAAGCACACAATAATCTGGCAATGAGATCCTTATAAACCGAAAGAAATCAGCACCGGATGATGAACTGGTGTGCAGGCGGGGTGGTCCAGGGGTGTGTGAGGAGGGATGACAGCGTGGGAAAGGAAATGTCAAGAGATAAAAGCGGACTTTGAACACGGTGTGTGAGTGAGTTTGTGACAGAAAATAAGGAAAAAGAAAGAGAGAAAAGAAAATCAGTAAAAAATGTAATTTACTCACCACTTCAGGGTCCCCTCCAGTCCCCTCAACAATTTATAGGATCATCAAGAACTTCAAGGAAAGAGGTTCAATTCTTGTTAAGGAGGCTTCAGGGCGTCCAAGAAAGTCCAGCAAGCGCCAGGATCGTCTCCTAAAGAGGATTCAGCTGCGGGATCGGAGTGCAACCAGTGCAGAGCTGCTCAGGAATGGCAGCAGGCAGGTGTGAGCGCATCTGCACACACAGTGAGGCTTTTGGAAGATGGCCTGGTGTCAAGAAGGGCAGCAAAGAAGCCACTTCTCTCCAAAAAAAACATCAGGGACAGATTGATCTTCTGCAAAAAGTATGGAAAATGGACAGCTGTGGACTGGGGAAAAGTCTTATTCTCGGATGAAGCCTCTTTCCGATTGTTTGGGGCATCTGGAAAAAGGCTTGTCCGGAGAAGAAAAGGTGACGCCAGCATCAGTCCTGTGTCATGCCAACAGTAAAGCATCCTGAGACCATTCATGTGTGGGGTTGCTTCTCATCCAGGGGAGTGGGCTCACTCACAATTTTGCCCAAAAACACAGCCATGAATAAAGAATGGTACCAAAACACCCTCCAACAGCAACTTCTTCCAGCAATCTAACAACAGTTTGGTGAAGAACGATGCATTTTCTAGCACAATGGAGCACCGAGCCATAAGGCAAAAGTGAGAACTAAGTGGCTCGGGGACCAAAACGTTGAAATTTTGGGTCCATGGCCTGGAAACTCCCCAGATCTTAATCCCATTGAGAACTTGTGGTCAATCCTCAAGAGGCGGGTGAACAAACAAAAACCCAGTAATTCTGACAAACTCCAAGAAGTGATTATGAAAGAATGGGTTGCTATCAAAGATCTAAAAGCAGTTTAGCTTTTTTGTGAAAACTAATATTTGTGTCATTCTCAAAACTTTTGGCCACGACTGTATATATATTTCTTGTTCCCTTTATTTTCTGATTTTATTTTAAATGTCTAAAAGTGTTTGGGATTATTGTGTTTCTCTGCATCATCATTCTTTGGTCTTCTTTGTATTTCACACTTCTGCCTTGACATTAATGCTCTGCAAATTTTTAACTTCCTGTAAAAGCATGATTGTGCTAAATTACTAAACTTGCAGTATGTGATCTATAGAGTGTGTTTATTATGATCAGACATGATGCTGCAGTTGGACAGTAGGAAGGTGTGTTTTATAAAAAAAGCTAAAGCACTTGAATCTAATGCTTCTAAAATGAAACAATGTATTTTAAATCAACAGATAGACAGATAGATAGATAGATAGATAGATAGATAGATAGATAGATAGATAGATAGATAGATAATGTGTTATGGAGGGAAACAGTAAAGAATCTTGTTGTGTAACAAAAAATTAAAATCATGTTTTGAGCCCGTTTATTTAATTGACTATTTAATACAAACACAAACCCTCTTAGATGTAAGTTGACTTTTTGCCACAGTATTTTAACTCTCGAGGTTTGCAGTAGATGATGTGTTGCACTGAGTGGCTCAAAAATACCTCAATGTGTCTGTTATACTGATGAAGACAAACCTGGTGTGTAAACAAATACAGGAAAATGCCGGAGATGTGGTTTCTCTGGATGAAAACACACTATAATACTTACATTTCTCTAATGACTTCAAAGAGACCTTTTTATATTAATGTTCAGTTTATGAGCTACATGCAATACACAATAGTTTAGTCTGGAGTTAAACGTATATACAAGTTTGTTATCTGGACTACAAGCACTGCTGTCCGCTCAAGAGAGGAAGTGTGCATCAGCATTAGACCTTACAGTAACTACATCCATGACACTAAATAACATGTTGTCGTGAAGAATAAAAAAAAACTCATTGTAAGTTTCGGCAGATCTGCTGGAACACAGACGCCAGGGGTCAGAGAGTGTGGTGTGGAAAAAGTGCTCTTTTATATACAATGGTGTAGAAACTCATGTGCTATCAGACTTGTACACACACAGTCACTCTGTATCATATCGTTGACAAGGTGAGGATGTCTCGTGCAGGTGATGCAGGTCTCTGGGTTGTCACCATTGGCTGTGGTTGGTTGAGACGTGCAGACAAACCAAGCCATGGTGACTGGACTGAGGAGACTGTAGAGCGTTGGCTCCTCCTCGGCGGTTTCCTCCTGCTTGGGGAATTTCCAGAAGTTCCAAACCTTGCATCGTTTTATAGGCCACAGAGGAGAGCAGGCTGGTGACTGATGATCTGTTGACTACCTTGGTGAGTTCTGGCTCTCGCCCCCCTGCCTGGGTCACTGCAGAGCTCTTCATGGTTTCTGAACACGTGCTGTTTGAGCATGGAGTTGTCAGATGGTAAGATGCACTGGCTGTATGCACGCTGCCACACTCATGTTTTGTCTGGTATGGGTTTGGCTTTATTTTCCAGGCGTGATACTTGTGGAGACATTCCGATATTTCATTTCATATAAACTTTAATGGACATGCAATGTGCACAAAGGTTTTATTTACATTGTGTAAATGCCTTTTTCTGTCCAGAACTTTTCCTGTACTTCAAGTCAATACACTGTACACTGTTTAGACACACACATACACTCATAGGAATGTTTGCTAGAATAATAATGAATAGTAATAATAATTAGTGATAAGTGTCAGTCCAGAGCACCGCACCAGCATCTCAACACATGTTCACACCGCTACGCCCATGTCCAAATAATATCATGTAATTTCCTCAGAATAAACCAGGAAAGGTGAGAGGAACAGAAAACTAAATACAAGTGTGGAAGAGAAACTTTTTCATGATTCCAAAATCACCTCTGAAGACCTTAATGATAATATTGAAAAAGAATGAATAAGAATTATATACCAAAACAATATTTCACATGAATCCAGTGTAACCTTTCACCCCACTGTTTACAACCCAAACCCAGAGGGGTCAAATGCATGATTTCTTTTCCCCTATATCCAGCAAAGTCGATACTTAAAACAATAAATGATAGACAAACAAACACTTTTAAAAAAAAGATTCATAGTAGAGGAAGTATTAAAAGCATAAATTAACATATATTTTTCAGAAACTGAACTGTTCTGTATTTTAAATGCTTTTTGTGACTGATCTTAGGAAATATTCTGATGTTTTGAGATACTAGTATTTAATTTTCATGAGCTATGACGTCTCTAAATCATCAAAGCTAAAAAAAAAAGCCTTGAAATATTACTTACACACACACACACACACACACACACACACACACACACACACACACACACACACACACACACACACACACACACATCCCTCGTCTCTCCCTGTTATCATGAAGTTACTCTTCACTGGTTGATGTGACTGCAGAAGCCCCAACAGCAAACAGTCTTAAATCTTTGTACATTTGTTGCCATCCACCTCCTGTCATGTACTGACCAGCCATTAATACTCACTACATCTGTGTGTGTGAACATTCTGTGACGCTTTCAGGCAAAATTTATTAACACAAAGTTAAACATACAAACAAATGCTGCACTTTCAGCTGTATTTAAATGAATTTAGAACATGTTGTTTTCACATTTTTATATTTAATTCTATTCCCCTTGTGAACATTAGTGAGTTATGAACAGTACAGGCTGAGTGTAGTTGGTACAGTTGCTGCAGGTGCTGATGGCTCTTAACATGTGTGTTCCTACAGGCTGCTCACTGCAAGGAGACAAAAACACAAAAACCATCACTGCATACACAGGAGGCTCAGTACTGCTGCCCTGCTCCTGCACTGACCTCCACACCACACCTGAGACATTCACATGGAAGAAACAAACAGCAGCGGGCAGAGACTGGGCAGTGATACCTCCTGAGAGTGAGACAGACAGAGTTCAGCTGGTTAATGATCAGTCTTCAGGAAATCTCTCTCTGCTCATATCACACCTGACCAAAGAGGATGATGGATGGTACAAGTGTAGAGTTACAGAGAGTGAATACAGAGACGTCAGACTCACTGTTGAAGGTAAATGACTCATTTTTATACACAATGTTACTTCAGTGATAATCTCATGACAGATTAGTCTGATGTTGTAGATCCACCAGATAACAACTCACACCTGATTAACAGTGTGTGTGTGTGTGTGTGTGTGTGTGTGTGTGTGTGTGTGTGTGTGTGTGTGTGTGTGTGTGTGGTCATTATACCAGGGAGTTTCTTATCTCTGATCATTTTCTTTTTAACTGCAGCTACATTATCTAATGTATAACGGAATGTCGACTCTAAATATTCAGTCGCCTGATCGAGTTCTGTGGAGTCTGATGACGATCCAATCAAAGTTTAACTCTTGGAGATTAGTGATGAAGCTCTGTGTGGTATTTGATGTAAATGTGGCACCGTACATTATTACTATAACACACTTTAATTGAGACAAGACAGTTTCAGACTGTGGAATTGTGGTTATATTTCTTACACATAATCAGAAGGATAACAATAAATCTAAAGTCTGACCTGCTTTATAAGTCGGTCCTACTATACACTGATGTACTTTTGACACAAATGCTGTTCTCAGACTGTCTTCTGGATTCTCAAAATGAATATTAAAGTCTCCAGCAATTAATGGATTGTCTACAAAAACGTCCAGAGTCCTCATTAACAGGCCCGTGTTAATTCTTCCTGAGGCTCTGGGCCAAAAAAACCAAAGTGACCAAAGATATGCAACAATAATAAAGACGTGACACATTCAAAACACATGACAACAGATGAAGACTGTAGATATTGTCATCACATTGTATTACCTGAGGACAGTGTGAACTGTTAGTCGATTACAGGATCGGAGGAGGATTTGGAAAAGCAGGAAAAAATGCACATCAATGCAGATAGTAAAATTAAATCCCACTACACAATGCTACAGAATAACCCACAGTTCATTCATAACACTGTGAATATGGACTGTACAGTTTTGCAGAAATAGTTCATTCTTCTATTGACAGATTTTTTTAGTCTTGACTCTTAATTGGTAATGTCCTGATGCTCGTCAAAAAAAACAAAGATGTATGCAGCTGTGTTAACATTATAATAATACAGTGGAATCAAATAGTCTAATATAAACATCAGAGCAAAGTTAAGGTTTGTCCTTATTTTTCTTGAGTGGCTCTGAAGGGAGTTTGCGCAGGTGTCATACACACTAGAACTGCCACTGCCACTGTAGAAGTCAGAGATAAACAGAGTGTGAACCTCACAAAACGCTGCTCCATCCTAACATACACCACTGACACGTAACATTACTGAGTGGAAGTAGTGGAAACTATTACTACTGTGTGTGTGTGTGTGTGTGTGTGTGTGTGTGTGTGTGTGTGTGTGTGTGTGTGTGTGTGTGTGTGTGTGTGTGTGTGTGTGTGTGTGTGTGTATCTAGTATCTAGATTTAAAGTGAAATAATTTATTTTACAGCTCAATATTCTTTGTTCTAGCTTTGGTCTACAGTAAAATACTCATGGAGGTTCTTACAGTGTCGTACATGTGCTTATACTACAAGATTTAGAGCCAATCATTGTAAAGACACTTGAAACACTGGGGTGTGTCCACTGTTCACAGAATGTGGGGATGGATGACACTAAACTGCTGACCCATGTGGTGTGTGTTCACACTGTCACTTCCTCCAGCAGCAGTTGGTCTCTTTGGTTGTGTGTCACTACAGCAGAAGTGTGTTTATCTGTTCAGAGTGAAATACATGCAGAGTTTCAGTGCTGCAGAGGAACACAAGATAAACACAGACTAGACATGTTCCATCTCCTGTTATATTACAGTAAAATTACTGCAAAACCTTCATTAGATTTGTTTTCAGTTAAAAGAACATGTGAGCATCGTGTAGTTTGTGTTCTGTGGATTAACACTTGACCATGAGTGTGACAAATGATGAGAGACTTTTACATTACAAATGACACTCAATGATCTCTTTCACTTTGGGATTTGAGTGTTTCTCTGCAGCATTGATCTTCTTTGTATTTCACACTTCTGCCCTGTCGGTGATGTTCTGCTAATTTTTCACTTCCTGTGATAGCACTTCCTGTGTAAAGCGTACTTGTGTGAAATTGCTGAATTTGCAGTGTGTGATCTATAGACTGTGTTTATTATGATCAGACACAATGCAGCAGCTGGTCAGTAAGAATGCAGGTGT
>JAAGKR010012481.1:0-16349 GCA_011419295.1 Clarias macrocephalus
ACATCACAAAAACATCCTTTTTCCACCTTAGAAATATTGCCAAGCTTAGGAACATTTTATCTGTATCTGATGCAGAAAAGCTGGTTCATGCATTCATGACCTCCAGACTGGACTACTGTAATGCATTACTGGGTGGCTGTCCTGCATCCTCAATTAACAAGTTACAGTTAGTCCAAAATGCAGCCGCCAGGGTTCTCACTAGATCTAGAAAATATGATCATATAACCCCAATATTATCATCCCTGCACTGGCTACCTGTTCAGTTTAGAATTAATTACAAAATAGCATTACTTACGTACAAGGCTCTAAACGGTTTAGCTCCCACATACCTAACCTGTCTTCTGATACGGTACAATCCACCACGTTCCTTAAGATCAGAAAACTCCGGACTACTGGTAGTTCCCAGAATATCAAAATCCACAAAAGGAGGTAGGGCATTTTCATATTTAGCTCCAAAGCTTTGGAATAGCCTTCCTGACAGTGTCCAGGGCTCAGACACAGTTTCCCAATTTAAAAGTAGACTCAAGACGCATCTCTTTAATCTGGGATACACATAATTTATTTCTTTACCTCATACTCCAGTACATCTATCCTGAATGGCAACCATGCTAATTCTTTTCACCTGCTCTTTATTTTTCCACCCATCCCGAGGCATCTGGAGATTGTGCCAGCTTCAGTAGACAGAGGCCAACCCTGCGAGGATCCTGAGGCATCCAGAGAAGGACCTGCTCCAGCTGGATTCCTCTTCATGTTGGTTTGGAACTACACATGCTGCTCCTGAGCTCCCTGTGATCCAGACCCCCATCTGCGCTCTGCACCTGCTGACTCATCCCTGAACTGAACTGGACTTTCTGTTAATTTAAATAACTTCTGTTATATCGAACTTTCATCTGCATAACACACATGATGTTATACAATTTCTGTTATCTGTTATCACCCAGATGAGGATGGGTTCCCTGTTGAGTCTGGTTCCTCTCAAGGTTTCTTCCTATTGCCATCTCAGGGAGTTTTTCCTTGCCACTGTCGCCGTCACCCTTGGCTTGCTCATCAGGGACAATCTCATTATCTAGACACATTTTTCTTACACATATATACATTTCCATAAGTCTTCTTTTCATTTTCTTTTAATTTCTGTGAAGCTGCTTTGAGACAATGACCATTGTTAAAAGCGCTATAGAAATAAAATTGAATTGAATGTGAGCCAGTTTCTTTGTAGCGCTTGATGTTTTTTGTGACTGGACTTGGGGACACTTTCAATTTCACTTTTATTTCTTAAAGTAATGATGGCCACTCGTTTTTTTCTTCACTTTGCTGCTTTTTTCTTGCGACAATACAAATTCAACTTCTTTGAATGAGAAGGTGTTTCCAAACTTTTGGTCTGTACTGTATATTGCCCATATATGATTAATTGTTGCTGAATTTGACAAAGGATTATAATTCAGAAATTCCACTGTCTGAATTTTCATCTCTTTAACATTTCTTATCCTTATTCCTTATTATTCCATGTTAAATAAACATGACTGCTCACAGTATGTGACGGCGGGCGTATACCAGCTACGCTTGCAACTCAGCTCCTTACACATTTCAAACAGAGTTCAAGTTCAAGGCCATGGCCAGCAGCAAAAAAAGAAAAAAAAAAAACAGGCAGAGTCGCCATAATCCTGCACGGCCAGATTCCCATTTCAACTCACCGTCTAGGAGCATAAAATGAGGCCAGAAAGCCAGTCCTGTGAGTGTGATGTTTTACATGCCAGGACTAAATTCATTTCTCGTAGACTCCAAGAGTTCCGAAGAACCCCGCTCCCATGGATCAGCGCACCAGAGGAAGCCTCGCTGCAGCTCGGTCCCCTCCTCAGCAACTTAGAATGCCGCCTCTATCAGCCCAGCTCTCCGGCCGCCAATGGCCCCTTGCTGCTGCAGCTGATGACAGGAGGACGAGCATGCTGTGTCTTCTCTATATTAAAGGACTTTCACACCGCCACACTCCACTTCACTTCTACCCACGTATTTCCTCACCGTGTGAGTGCATGTGTTTAAGAAGAGTAAAGGATAAGAAAAGGTTAATAAACTGCACTTGTTCGAGCACCACAAAACCCACTTTTTCAGTCTCTCTGTCAGTGACACTGCTTTACAAGTATAAATAGTAAACAAAATAAATGAACTATGCTGTTGTGGTGACGGGCTAAGAGCCAGTGCGGCCAATAAGAGAATACGTTCTTGCTCGTTAGCAAGATGGAACACCCAGCGAGCGGGCAGCACCAGGGACATCCATGCTATATCCTAAAAAGGGGCGGGTCATCGTAACACTGGCATCAGCAGCAGCGAATCATCTACCAACTTTGAGACTTACCTGCAGATGTTCAATAGGACAGTGGCGCTGGAGGGCTGGCCAAAGCTGGAATGCTGCTCTATCCTTGTCCCCCATCTCCTAGGGAAGCTCAGAGAGCCTACTTCTACTCCCTGCAGATGACGCTGAGGATTATGAACTGTTAAAAATAAAGATCCTTGGCCTGCTGTGGACTTTCCAGCAACCAGGCAGCCCTGGAATTCCAACACTGGGCGTATGATCTGCAAATCCATGTAAAGCTGCTTTGCGACAATACCTATTGTTAAAAGCGCTATACAAATAAAATTTAATTGAAAAGCTGATGCAAGCAGTAGTCGACTCCTCCTTAGCCGACATGGCTTGCCTGGACTAGGGATGAGGAAGCAGACGCAGAGGCGGAAGAGGCGAACTCTACCTCTTTTTCCCCATCTCAGCACGTTAAGTAAAACAGCAATTTCGCACAGCTCCACTACAAAGATGCGCACCTTGAGCACTACTGGAGTCAAGTGCAGGAAATAAAGGGAAAAGCAGCGGATGGCGGGAATGCGCGACCGGAGCAATGCAGAGCATAAGTTCCATCCAGGCAATAGAGTACTTCTGCTACTGCCAAATGCAAGTTACTCGCTACCGTGGGACCTGTAAACCACTAAAACTGTAAATCTGCAGCAGCCGGTAAGGAAAAAAAAAAAAAGGCACTGAGCTTCATCATATACATTTACTTAAACGGTGGATTAAACCACTGCTTTTCATCTCAGCTCTCGCAGCTTTTTTTTTCCCAGCCCAAGTTCGTGAAATGAGGAGAGGACCTAACAGCATAGAAAAGTTCTCCCCCGATCCAGGGCTCATACATCTGGTACGCCACAATATCAAAACGCCGCCTAGCATGATCGTCAGACAAAAACCCATACTGAGCTCACAATTAATCAAAAAAAAAAAAAATCACTATCTCGATTCATACATTTAATTTCTGAATGACGGCGATTCACTTGCACAAATATGCACGTGTATTTTCCTGCATTCAGATCACGCTGCATTCACAAGTTCACTTATTCACTTGACAACAATCCCAGATTGCTGCATCAATCAAGGTCACTGGTTGCACTCAAACAGTGCAACACAAAACACTATTAAATTACCAATCAGGCCATAGATTAGCAAATGATTTAGTTATACAACTCAGTCACTTCTCATCTCTCTTCCACATTCACGGCGTTCCACTGTTACTCACATGATGTGTAACAAGGAGGTGGAACTAAACAAGCTAACCAGTAATCAGAAGCTGTTATTTTCATGCCAAAAACTGTTTTGCACCCTGATTTTATTTTTGTTCACTTAAATGCTCACTTACTCCATCAAACTCACGTTTTCTTTGTGCTCAAACTGTATTTCCTGCGCATTCTCAATATCACAACACTCTGCTCACTGAATTCCAACCGCTGAATTCCAACCAATCATAAGCCTTATTTTTTTCTTTTTTTACATTCTGACAACCTTTTTCTGATTGACTCCTTTTAATGCTTTATGTATCCGCTCAATGCGTATAGGTGTGTCAACTCCTATGTGGTTTTACTTGTAGTGAGGTTTTCGTGCAGAAAAATTGGAAACGTAATGACTACACTAAAACTCGCGGAGAATTGGCCACCGTGCGAAAACGTGCAGGTGAGATAGGGGTGTTACATTTTCTTCAGTTGTTCGATTGTGCATCTGTGTTATTTTTATCAGCATATGGTAAATGTCTCTCTCACACACACATGCTAAAAACTAAAATGCATACTAATGTCTGATCAGAGAGATAATTTGTGCTATAACTTAAAATATTAGATAATTAAGCCTGCCGTGTTGATTCGAGCTGTTCCACAGAGACTCTAAGAACAGAGCGAAAGCTACAGAATATACTGGAAGTGTGTTAAGACTGAGCGATAAACCCTTTGACAACAATGAATTCTACACTGTAAAATATGTATTTAATAACAAACTACCCAAAACTGTTACATTTACCTTATTCTGATAAAATAATAGTAATAATAACAATATAAACTAACATGTGATTAAGTTCTGTAGTTTTCTGAGTGTTCAAAATGCACAAGTACTACTTATTAGTTATTTTTGTGTGTTATTGTTTTATTTATGTTTAACAACTTTCCACTTTATTTACATTAATTGCACTTAAGAAAAAAAAGTGTTATCATCAGCACAGGACTTTCAGCTTGTATTAAAATAAAAGTCACATGACCCTATTTTAATGTTTTTGTTGGAAGAAAAAAAAACAAATAGAGAGAGAATCGTGTTCTCAGTTCCCATGGAGAAACATGTGATTCACATGTTGCCAAGAATCCTGCAGCCCTACTGACCACTTCTCATACTATCCTGAGGTAAGAGGGAAATCATTATGAAATGCATGTCACCAGCTGCTATTGGTAGAGATAGCAGTATTTATTGCTTTGCCAATCTTCAGTAATAGTTTCTCCTTGGACATTGTATCAATGAATCTGGAGCTAATCCTTGTAAGAAATGGGTGCAAGGCAGAAGAATCCACCATGAATGGAACCCCAGTCCATCACAGGGAACCATGAACAAATTCCTAATTAGGGGCCAATACATGTAGCCAGTCCACCATATAGTTCCCGCAGATATGTAGAATAAATAGCCCGTAACCCACAGATATCCCATATACAGCTTGTTAAACTGATGTAACTAGTGATGCTGCTTTGTTGATGCCACAACATTTGTTTTGAAAGCAATTATATGCATACTATCTCCGACAGCTCTGCCATATGTCAAGCTAGGTACTGATGCTGTTGTGTTAAACGCCCACTCTGATAGTGGAATGCCAGTGCACTTCCTAAAGGCACATAATGAGATGGGTTAATGCCGAATGTGTGGACGCTGTGACTTACCAAATGCGAGTGAATGCAGCATATTACATTCTCAGGATGGTTTTCTCAGTGACTTTATAGCAAGATTTCTATATTAAGGGGGCTTTCATCTTATATTATGCCCATATTATACAATAATTCATACTGTGAATTTTCTGTTAATAAAGAAAGTGTGAAACTACTATAAATTTACTACGGTCAAACCTTCTTTGGACAAATCACAATTGAAAATCCCCTCATTTCACATCTCTAAACTCCTATCTTATTAGCAGTTCATCAGCATAGTATTAGGTTGACCTTAGACTAACTTAAAATGACCTCATAATATGCTTACCTTTTGGTCCACTGGGAATAACTTTATTGTGACATTGCCAGTGAAATCCTTTTGTGGGCCACTGGGAAACACACCCAGTTGTGTGATCACTACAGGGTGGAGGACCTTGAAATCCAAACATATGGCGGAGACATCAGATGGCATCAAATCATCAGGCTTGTTTAGAATGGTCACATCCTGCATGGCCACTAAAAGAATTAAAATGGTTAGGATTTAAAACCTGTTGGGCAAAAATTTGACAAGAGCCACACAAACAGACAGAAACCTTTGGCCTATTATAAAACACTTTTATAAACTTTTTAATATATATACAGTTGTGTTCAAAATAATAGCAGTCCAACATCAGTAACCAGATCAATAATTGTTAAATAATAATGATGGTAAATATTTTACTTGTAGGTATAGTGGGGTAATAGAAAAACAACAGACCCAACAGTCATGACTTGCATGCTTTAACTGAAATGAGGCGTGTTCAAAATATTAGCAGTGTGGAGTTCAATTGGAGAGGTAAATTATTCTGTGAAAAACAGGTGTCAAACAAGTTCCCCTTATTTAAGGATAAATGCAGAAAAGGTTGTGTTGTGCATTTCTCTCTGAAAATCAGAATAAAATGGGTCGTTCCAGACATTGTTCAGAAGAACAGCGTACTTTGATTCAAAAGTTGATTAGAGATGGGAATATAAAGAAGTGCAGAAAATGATAGGCTGTTCTGCTAAAATGATATCAAATGCTTTAAAATGGAGATCAAAACCAGAAAGAAGTGGAAGAAAACAGAAAACTACCATTCGAATGGATGGAAGAATGACAAAATAGACTCGGCCAATGATCAGTTCCAGCATGATCAAAGAACATCTAAAGTTACCTGTGGGTATTAGAAGGCGGCTATGTGAAGTCAAGCAAACAGCAAGAAGCCCCCGCAAAGTCCCATTGTTGAAAAAAAAAAAAGACGTGCTGAAGAGGTTACTGTTCGCCAAAAAACACACTGACTGGCCTAGAGAGAAATGGCAATAGTTTGTGGACTGATGAAAGCTAGATTGTTCTTTTTGAGTCTAGAGGCCGCAGACAGTTTGTCAGACAACCCCCAAACACTGAATTCAAGCCACAGTACAATGTGAAAACTGTAAAGCACAAGCGGAGGCACAAGCATCATGATATGGGGATGCTTCACGTACTATGATGTTGGGCCTATTTATCACATTTCAGGGATCATGGATCAATTTCAGTGCATCAGAATACTTAAAGAGGTTGCCTTATGCCAAAGAGGAAATGCCCTTGACATGGGTGTTTCAACAAGACAACGACCCCAAACACACCAGTAAGCGAGCAGCATCTTGGTTCCAGACAAGATTAACATTATGGAGTGGCCAGTCCAATCCTCAGACCTTAATCCAATAGAAAACTTGTGGGCTGACATTAAAAATGCTGTTTCTGAGAAAAAAAAACAAGAAATGCAGAGAAATTGTGGTGTGTAGTACAATTGTCACAGATGTGAAGCAGTTCTCAAAAACCATGGTTATACAACTAAATATTAGTTCAGAGACGCACACGAAAGATTAAACTTCAATCATTTTTGTTTAAACTGTAAATTCAACACTTTGTAAAGATGAATGATGACTGCTATTTTTTTGAACAGACTAATTTGTTTTTCTTCACTTTCTGTAAACTAATAATACATTTAGCACATTTTTCTTCATGTTGTGATTCAGAACAGAAAGGTGTGCAATGCATTTGTGTGATTTAAATGAAAAGGTATTATATGATATGGAGCTTTACTCACTTTTTTCAACACACTGCTATTATTTTGAACACAACTGTATAAAGCTTCTCATGTAGTGAAACAGTCTTGCGAACAGACTGAGAGATGAGCACTTCAAGGACGGTGTTGGCAGACCTTCATCATGATGAAGACAATATGACATTCCTTGCACAACTGCAACCATTATACAAAACTAAGAGTAGCAGTTCAGTACCTCATATTTTGTACACCAAAGTGCACGTGGCTGCAGAGCATGTTAAAGAAATGCAGCATGGCTGTCCTGTAATTTTCACCATCACTCCCCTCTTAGATTTTCTCCAACCATCTACACCCCTTTACTATTTTCTAACTAAAATCCACTGCTTGCACAATCAACTGCCATGGTTTTTGTCTGTGTTCTGCCTGTGCCTGCAATGAGGTGCTACAGTATGTTCAAATTAACTTTCACAGCAAAGTACTATTGAATTCTTGATTCTGACTGATCAAATAGCAACAGCTACAACTCTGATACTTAAATGAATTCAGGATCTCTTGATGGCATGCATCTTTTTGTCTTTGACTGCTATAATGTTAGTGATGACAGGTATTTATTTTTATTTTTTGCTTAACAGACACAACCACTGCCTGGCAAAAAGTTGCACACTAATACCTTGTTGAAGCCCTTTTAGCTTTGATTTCAGCATATAATAAGATGGCCAATTCATGTGTGAAAATTAAGTCTCATGCTCCTCAGAGCACTCTTTTATAATTCGAGTCTATGCCATTACCGAACAAAACGCATTGATGGGCTAAACCTGGTCAGCCAGTAGATTGGTAATCACTGAGTTCACTTTCTTGCATAATGTTTCTGAGCCTTCTAAGCTTCAATTTTTTTGCGCGCTGCTAAAATGGCTTCACCTGTCTGGCAATTCTACATGTTGTGTGAAAAAGAAACACGAGCAGTTTTCAAAGTTGAGAGCGGGAGAGCTTAGCAACTCGCGCGCCGCCACTCACTCAGCTGTCGGTAATTCCCCTATCTCACCTACGCGGTTTCCCGCAGTGGCCGTAAGTACGGTTCATCATAATTCACGGCGAGTTTTGGCGCTGTGATTACGTTTCCATCTTTCCGCGTGAAAAATTAAACATGTTTTTATTATTTAATATTTATTTAATATTAAACAATTTTTAAAACATGTTTTTAAACATGAAAAATTACATATGTTTAAGAAAAAAAACATTTTTGGCGGTCCTCACGGATGTTTGTAGAACTTCCAGCAACTCACGTCCTGCTTGTCTGCTATTTTATTAAATTTTATACAATCTACAGGAAAGTTGTATTCGTCAAGCTCTAAGCTGTTCCCAATTACTAACCAAGCACAGGCTGCTATGTTTTAAGTTGACGTTTTGCACAGGTTGCTTGCCAATAAATACAGTTGTCAATTCATGATATTCCTCTTCTTGTAATTTCAATACTTGATTTACATTGTTTTTAGGTATAGTTTAATAAATAATGCAACGTGATAAGGCTTCAAGTAGGCCCTGTAATCGGTGACTGGTATTGGCCGATACAGCTTCCAGTGATCGGAGATCGATGACCGGCCCCAAAAATCCTGATCGGAGCACCTCTAGTATTCATCACTCGCACTGCTACTGTCATTTTGACATTTTCTTCACGGGGGCATTGTTGCAATCCAGTTACTAAAGAACAGTCACTACACTTGGACACAAAATTTTAGAAAGGCTTTACAGTCACATACAAGTGGTCACAATGTTTCAGTAAACAATACACATGCACACAGATGTTAAATATACGCATACACGCTCAGACCGAGCTCCTATGCACAAATACCCACAATCCTGCAGCACATGAAAGAAGAACCATTGGCTCAGTTGTGATCATGTGCTGCTCGATAGACATAGCATATACGTACTACTCGTGTTTCAACATCTCGCTCATTTATCGAGATAAAATGTATTTTAAATGTTTGCTCGTCTTTCCCAACAACTGGGAATACTAAATAATGAGATAAAATAATTTCATTAAAACAGTTTAAGAACAGAATGAGTAAACTGAAGGGGGTAAATGAAGGGATGCACATGGTAAGCAACCATATTTAAACAGGTCATGGTATTCAAACAATGACTGTTTTTTTTTTTGTGTCTGTTTTTGCTAACCTTTATTACCACTCTTCACCATTAAACTATCAGCCTGGACTAATAACACAAAGCACAAACTGTAAGCACAATAATAATGCATTTTACATGGTGTGCCAAATCAAGTCTGTTGGTTTTCTTTTGATATGCTTTACCTGGTTCAGTGAGGTTGAGCTGGGTGCAGGAATATGGGTCCTCCCGATCTTCTTCAGGTAGTGCACAGCCATGTTTACCGACAATAAATTTCACCAGCACCCTTTAAGAGCAATAAAAAAAAATTTTTTTTTAACATTTTATATACACACACAGTATATACACACTATATATTAATCCCCACTTTTCTTTTACCATCCGTCTTTGTTTACTTTAACAATTTTGACAAATAAAAAAAAAACAGTTTTACTACAGAGTTTGTCATTTGAAATAGTATTTCTTTAAATAATCTTATACCTAATTAGGGCTGTAGCTATCGAATATTTTAGTAATCGAGTATACTACCAAAAAAATTATATCAATTAATTGAGTAATCGGACAAAATTTACTTTTGCTTAATTAAACAGCAATGTAAAATATATAAGATTAAGTGGTTTTCTTTTTAGAAAAATCAACTTTTATTTTTTAAATGCATAAGGAATTTTATCAAAAATAAACAAACATTGTCATTATTCACAATATAAGGAATTGCTTAAAGTTGACTGAGATGAGTTAAGTGCATTACAGTGCCATACATTCTTATTTTAAAGCCTTTTCTCAGATGCAAAACTAAAAAAAGGTATTTCAAATGACTAAGTATCCAAAAAAACTAATGCACACATTAAAATAAATTTTAATAATTTTATCGCTCTCTTCCATTTTGCACCCCTCAACAGAATGCTCCCTCAAATCAATACACAGCTAACTGTTTCCTCTTTGTGGGTGATGTAAGCGCTTCTTCTTCGTCTGTGTTTAGTTGCGGCTTGCATCCAGAAGTGCACTGTGTCACGCCTAACAAATAATTGAGCAAAAACATAACGCAAGCTTTTAAAATTAATTAAAAGAAGCTTCAAGGCAGAAGATTTTGCCTCAATAATTTTTTGTCATCGAATTACTCGAGGAATCGTTTCAGTCCTATACCTAATCCTAAGGTATGGATGCAAAAACAAATGATACAGATCTTCAGTACTTACTGTCTCTATTTCTCTACACACTTACCAACAAAATATTCCTACTTTTTATGTTAAAAACATGTTTTTAATATTTTATGAGCATTAGCTGGAGAGGGTGCACGCTAGAC
Organism: Clarias macrocephalus; assembly: GCA_011419295.1. Classification (NCBI taxonomy): domain Eukaryota; kingdom Metazoa; phylum Chordata; class Actinopteri; order Siluriformes; family Clariidae; genus Clarias; species Clarias macrocephalus. Next base: position 10,699 of record JAAGKR010012481.1, read on the forward strand.
TCTGCCTGTACGCTCACTCAACTTCGTCCAGTGTTACAAAACTGCCACAAAACCAGCCAATCACAGACTTCCACACACCACTTCTGATTGGCTGTTCCTTCTCTATCAGTTTGGCAGTTTTGTAACACTGGACAAACTCGAGCGAGCGCGGACAACATTGACCGAGCAGAGGAGACGCTGCACGCGTAGAATTGAGCTGTTGAGTCCCTTCAAGTATGCGCGATGTTTCAGACGGTATGGCAAGTGTAAACACTTGAATCAGATATGGGTCATAGTTGAAAAATCGTGTAAACAGACAGTCAGAAAAATCAGATATAGGCAATAAATCAGAATTGAGCATCGAGACCTGCAGTGTAAATGGGGCTATACACACCGATTCTGGAAGTCAGGGTGGTCTCTGAGGTATCCCATCCATGTACCTCTTATGGCCTCTCTTAGATCATGGTGATGCCTGGCAGATACAACTCCAACCACAACTTCATACACTGGCCTCTTGTCTGTCACATACACATTGAACATATATGTTGTCACTCCTAATTCGTGTCAGATAAATCAACACAGTAGCATTCCCAACTTTCAGAATGATTTTATTTGAAATAAATGAGAATGAGAAATGAGAATAAAGTCCATAAGTATTTGGAAAAAGAAACTTTTTGTATTTTTGCTTTTTTACACCTCCACAGTGGATTTGAAATAAAGCAATGAAGACGTGATTAAAGTAGAGACGTTTAGCTTCAATTCAAGAGGTTTAACCCTAGTTTTTAAAACAGTATTTACAATTTACAATCAGCCATCACAGTGTGGAAAAATTTTATTGATTTATAATTGTGTTCAAGAGCAAGGCACCAAATACCCAGAAGGCCTCTGTTCCACTCATTGCAAAAGAAAAGGCGCCTCCACGGCAAATAGGGGAAGTGAGGAACATGCAGGCAGAAGGCAGGTATAGGGAACAAAGCAATCAGTAAAATAATGATACTACGAAAAAATAATAGCTAGCAGAGCAATATACTAATAATATTTACTTCTTTTATTATATTTTATAGTTAGATAACTAACGATAATCAAGGAAAAAGTATGCGAGTTGTGACCTAAGAACGACCCGTACACACAGAGTGCAAGAAATTGAGGAACTTTAATGACGGGGAAAAACACAGAAAATGCAGGTAGAGATCCAAAAATAAAAATTAAATTTCGGTTCTTCTTTGATTGGGACATTACGCACAGAGCTAGACTTCCACTTTTAAGAGCGAATAAAGTAATAAAATAACATATAATATAATTTTTATAAAAAAAATTAATTATTTCAATAGTTTTAAGCTTGACTGTTGGGGAAGGAATAGGAAAATAGGAAAGTAAGAATAGGATTATTACGCAGCTTAGGAAAAAATCTAAACTTTTGCCGATGAAAAATTAAGCCACCAGCAGTGGTCAATAGTCTGATTAGGAAAAAGGAACAAACCAAACTTTCTCCAAAAAATTAATAAAAGAAACCAAGATGTTAAGGCCTACCCAGACATGAATAAATATGAGAGGGGGAAAATTATGTCATTGGGAGGTGCCAGTCAATCGAACCTAACAAATTTAACACATAAATAATAAATATTAAGTATTTACTTGACTTAAGGGGGAGGTAATTATGAGGTAACCCCTAGGTAAGGGTATATAAATCATGTAAAATTGGGGAAGTAAGGAGATCTTGGGGAATTGTCTTTGGGTGTCTGTTGTCTTTCTGGCTGGCTGGTCCCAGAACTGTCCATTTACTTTTGGTTGCAATAAACTTCTTTGCTTTTTCTATACTCAAGCTGTTGTTGAGTTTTTGTTAGAAAAATTGGTGCAGTTTACAAAAATTTGCCACAACATAATTGGCGTTGTCGGCACGGGATACCCCTGGCTGGTCGTTGCTGCCCCTTTGGGTCGGCGGCCCTACAGTCAGCGAAACCGCCGACAATAGGAACAAGGTATGCAGAAACCTGTTTTTCAAATTCTGCTGTAGTTTTCTGCTGTCTGTGGGGATCAGTTGATTCTTGGGGGATGTACTGGCCTCGGGAACCAAATTGAAGTAATAAATAATTAAATATGACAAAATCTATGTAATTTGAAGAAAGAGCAAAAAAGTGTGCGCTTATAAATTGATGGGCTGTTGGGCTTGCTGAGCTTGTTTGTATCTTTGTATTGTGTAACATTTTGTATAAGTAGGGCTGACTTCAATTAACAAATAGTGTTGGTTAAAAGATTAGAAATAACGGTAGGTAGGGGTGTGATTGTGTAGGTGTGCGTGCATGCGTTGGCATGGTACAAGGAACCGTGTACTACAATATACCTAGGTACCGTGGTAATATGTAGTATACAACTACGGTGTGAAAGAAAGTCTCGTGGATACCGCTACCATCATGATACCAGAGTACGTCCAGGTGCAATGATTGGCATGATTGGTAGGTCTGAACGGGCTAGGGACTGGAAAATTCCTTTAGCTGGGCAAGGGTGACGGGTGGAAAATCCTGGCCAGGTCGCTGGTGGGGAAATGTATGGTTAGAACATTAGAATAGGTAGTAATGATTTGTGTTGTGCTTTTTGTGAGTTGTATAATGTATAATGTTAGTATATAAGAATATTTATGGATTGTGGAATGTGTATGATCGATAAGTGTAAAAGATAGAAGGGAAGTTTGACATATTGCGTGCTGGCGAAAAGAAAAAGGAAGGGCTTATATATAAATTTAAATGTAAATATATTTACATATAATAATATGTAATACATATAATATCTATACATATATACATGCATTATTAACATACACACATGATTAAATGTAGAAGTAACAAAAGTCTGTAGAATAACTTTCTGCTTGTAGTGGCAAATGCAGCTATACCACTCTTGGTGGGATCTGGGAGAGTTGGATAGAAGCATTTGTGAACGAGAGCAGAGGTAACATAAGCTCCAGAGAAATAATCTGGACACATAGTAAAAAATTTATATGAGCTCTGGAAAGATAATCCAGAGACATAGTTAAAGATTTTATGAGCTCTGGATAATCCAGAGACAAATATATGAATGGGTGACAACGGAGGACGAAGGCGAAGAGGAAGACAAAAATTTACAGTCACCAAGCACTATCCACTCTTACATGCACATCAATTATTGGACACCTTACTATTATCAAATTATTCCAAAACAGCATGTTTTAGAGAAATGCGTGGTGTAGGATGTAGGACTGGAATAGGGTAATTATATAGAAATGGACCATTTTTAAAGCAATTATTAAAAAATAAAAACATGTATATATGATTGTTTATATGGCTTAATATGTTTGCCAATGGGATAACTGTAAGAATATTTAATCCACTGCAAGCATATATACTAGTGTACATACATGACAGTGATTAATATATTTAAAATAATAATAATAATTAGATTATATTAAAATATATATTTAAAGCAATGTTTATTGTTACAAATACATGAGTAATATACCATGAATACACTCTTATCACAGCAGTAGCATGCTGGTATGGTTCTGGCCAAGTCCAATTACTAAGGAAAAATATACAATTTGTGGTTAATAAAAATAGACTTCTATATTACTGTACTGCGAATGAGCTACCAGTACACTGTAGGGTTTAGGACCGTTTGCAAATTCAGAATGCACTTTCTATCCTATAACATGTTTTAAGGCCACTGAAACACATTCCATTAGATTTCATTCCTGAATTCATCAGATTTGATGTAAATGCACAGTGCTGTGTGTCGGACACGCATGCGAAGAGACGGGCGGAGAGTGAGCCGGATCAGTCCAGACCTGCTGTGTTGATTCTGGCTGTTACACACAGATTCTGAGAACAGACCGAGAGCTACACAGCTTTATATTAGAGAAGTTACATAAAGATACATGAAGAACATGGTAAGTATAAGTAAATAAGGTAAGTATGTATTTACCTCATGCTGATTAAAATAATGACGATATAAACTAACAAGCGCAGTGATGAAGCGCATTAAAAGCAGAAGTAAAGGAAAGCGGTGTCAGGAATAGGCAATCCTGATGGGGGAATTCCAAGATGGCGGAGTGAGTTTGACAACGTCCTGAAATTGCTAACTCTGACGAAAAAACCTACCAACATCTTTGAAATTATAGCTTGCTTAAGTTTTATACAGATATTCGCCCTTTCCTTGAATAAAAACGTAATGGCAAACTCCAGTCAAGCAGGTACTGGGCTAGTAGACCATGACTACAACTTAACTGCTCTTACAGAGGCATGTGATGAAAAAGAAATCGAAGCGATGGTGGAAGAAACTAATAAAATAAGATATGACCATACACCATTGCCCAGTCTGAATCCCAAGAAAGTACGAACAAAGATGAAAGACATACCAAAACAACCAGACGGAATAACAAATGAAGTGATCTTCGATGCAATTCAAACTCTAATTAAGAGATTTGATGAGCAAGACCAACGACTGAAAATAATTGAAAAGAAAATGGAGGAAAATGCACACGCAGTTAAAGAGAATAAAGAAGACATCGGCGAACTGAAAAAGGAAATAGTAGACTTGAGGAAAGAGAACATCTCACTGAGACAGCAGTGTTTGGAGCATGCCAGATACAAGAGGAGATGGGATCTCAGATTGATCGGCCTTCCTGAAAAAGAAAACGAAGACACAAGAGAAACGGTGATCGGGATTCTCACCCGGGTGATTCCGTGGTCAGTGGAGAAGCTTAGGCAGTCGGTGGATACAGTACATCGCCTAGGAAAGAGAAATGACGCCGCTACAAATAAGTTACCCAGGCCAGTGATCATCCAGTTTGCAATGCGAACTGTTCGAGACGAAGTGTGAAAAAAATCACGAGAGGCAAGAGTGTGTAAAAAGATGAAAATTCAGTTTAAAGAAGACTTTTCAAAGGAAGATCGCGAAGCTCGTGCTAAGTTGTGGCCAAAAGTACAAGAAGCCAGGAAAAAGGGGAAGAGAGCCTTCCTAAAAGAAGGATACGCGCTCATCGATGGACTTAGAGTTGACCCATGACTGAAGTTGTCATGGTAACACTTAGACTCTTAGTCTAATGTGTAAAGTTGTCGCATATCAGATATAAATCTGATTAAACCGTTAAAGGAAAAAAAGTGTTTAACTTATGTAGCAGTCAGTATGGTTTTGTAAGTGAGTTATTAAGGACAACATGTTCACTCCTGCGTAACAGCAAAAAGTTCAGTGTGTACTGAAGTTACGTCTGTTTCTTTTCTATCGTTGAATGTTAGGGGATTAAAAAACGGTGTTAAGCGTAAAGCAATTTTTTTATTTTGCAAGGAACAAAAAGCAAATTGTGTTTTCTTACAAGAGACTTATTCTGCCTTGAATGATGAAAGGTTTTGGAAAATTCAGTGGGGTGATTTAGCCTTGTTTGCGCATGGATCCTCATATTCAGCTGGTGTGATGGTATTATTAAACATATTTGAAGGCTCTGTAATTGTTCATGAAGGAGACATAGAAGGCCACTGGTTAATGTTAGTAGTAGAAATACATGATAAATGTTACATACTACTTTGAATTTATGGCTATAATAACAAAGTGGCTAACAGAGAAATGTTGGAGAAACTTGGTAATCTGGTTAACAACCGGAAAAGAAAGTATAAAGCAGAAAATGTGATAGTAGGGGGTGACTT
>JAAGKR010012482.1:0-10451 GCA_011419295.1 Clarias macrocephalus
TGTTTGTGTGTGTGTGTGAGAGAGAGAGAGAGAGAGAGAGAGAGAGAGAGTGTGTGTGTGTGTGTGTGTGTGTGTGTGTGTGTGTGTGTGTGTGTGTGAGAGAGTGTGTGTGTGTTTGTGTGTGTGAGAGAGAGAGAGAGAGAGTGTGTGTGTGTGTGTGTGTGCGTGCGTGCGTGCGTGTGTGTGTGTGTGTGTGTGTGTGTGTGTGTGTGTGTGTGTGTGTGTGTGTGTGTGTGTGTGTGTGTGTGTGCTTGTGCCCTGCACTGGATTGGCACCCTGTCTTTGAATAGAAAGTGGGTGAGTCATTTCTTCCCCCTTAAATAACCTGTAAGTTATTTGGAACATTAAAAATAATAATAAATGAAGCCATTGCTTTATCAAAAGTGTATTAATTGGAAAACTGACTTGCCATCCAGAATGCTTGTTTTTATTTAGATGCACATCCTGTCAGTCATTCTACTAACTTTTTATTCAACTTGTCATCACAGATACTTGGGGGCGGAGCTTCACGAACATAAACAGTGCACATAAAAGTGTCGGAACTAATTGTTAGAAACCTAATTTAGAAAAGATAGAGAGAGCGAGAGACCAATTTTGTGTAATGCATGTTCATTTTAGATATTATGATCAGAAATTTTTTGGTCTTATTTATTTCTAAGGTGACAGAAAAGATAGAGGACAGTGAAGAAACATGTGCTTATAGCTGCCATAGCATGAATTACAGAATACAACCATTAGATCTGAGAATATTCCTACCACAAGTGATGATAATAGATGGTAACAGCACTGGGATGTTTAACTATACAGTACGTATCACTCGGTGTCCCAGGTGTGAAAGTAGGTTGGTAGAGTCCACAGTACTGAGGAGAGAGCAGCTGCGTACCAAAACCCACATTCTAAACCGGAACCACTTTGAGAAAGCAAACACATCTGATAACATTACGTCATTTTCATTTTAACATGTTGCCTATTTAGTGATTGTTTAAAGTCGTTCCGAATCGCGTCAGTGCTGTTTTATTAAAACTGAGCTACCGAGCTTCAAAAAGGCTGAATCCCAAATCCTTCCGTAACCCCTAATCAAGGGCCCTTCTTGGTGCACTAGCTTTCAATTTAACACTTATATATGAAAGTGTAATAAGTGGAAATATAGAGAGAAACTAACAAGATTTACAGGACTGTCCACCACCTCCATGTTTTATTCTTCTCACATTTCGGCTACATACTGTAGGCATCGATAAGTATTTAAAACAAATTGTCGCCAAGTGTCAGTCGCCAGCTCCAACAGTCGGGGTTAGTTAGCTCGGCTATGCGTGGAACGTTATGTGTTGGTGGAGCAAAAATGATTTTAAAAATTGTAATAAAAACAGCACAAGCGCATCCTCTGTCTTCATCATGTGATATTTCTCAACTATGAGAGAAATCTGTTTGTGAATGCTGTATTAATGGTTATTCGCCACTATACGTCATTGGGTTTGAACATTAATTCACAAAGTAAAGAGTGGAACCATATTTCAAAGGCTGTTCTCCCGCTATTGGGAAGGAACTCCGCTGGGTCTACCAATCTTCTTGAAAAATATCACAGATTTTCCCCCCACTGTTTAATTATTAAACATGGCATGTGTTTGCTGTTTGTCATATTTTTGCTCTGCAGAAATCAACAACGTTATCCCAAGCATTATATAACCACGCCACTGTCGCAGCCATCTTTTTTTCTTTCCCGTTTCTTTCATTGCCTGCGGGTGCTGAGATTTATAACCTTAGCGCTCCTCTCCAGTCTGACACCACTTGCTTTTTTTTATCCCACTGTTCCTGTTGCTGACGGAAAGGAAAAAGAAAAAAAGTCGCTCCCGGCTGCCTTTAATGTCCCCACCTACTGTATAGCTAACAAATGTGAATGATTTGTTCCTCAGCTGTCATGTGTGAGAGGAGGCGCAGACGAGAGGCTTGTGTTGCCTTTTAATGACGCTTCCGTACAAACTCCGGGAAATGATACGACAGGTGAGAACTCGGTGTGTATTTTTGAACAGTCACAACACATATTACACATGCAAATACGTTTCATCACGTTACATCATGTGGGTTAAAACCAATTCTGTTCCTCTGTCTCGGTAACGAAAACACATTTCTCTCTCATTAAGCTTCTCGACGATCTGAGAGCAAAGACACGGAGACATTTCTCATTTCTGGTGGCATGAAAGCGGCGAGAAAAACAGCTGCTGAGAGGGAGTTCGAAGCGAGCATCATTCTGCAGGAAGGACTGAAAGACGTGACAGTTATGCACCGTCTCATTACTGCTGAGGTTGCAACAGAGGTGATTAAAATTCACCAGCTCGATGCCACTTTCCCATCCATTACACCCGAGCACTGGGAGTCACCTCGGCCTCTCGACACTCCGCGAGAATTATTCTCCAAAGTTTACGGAAAAGTATCAGCTAAAACTCCAAGCATGCACAACTTTCAAGTACAGTTCACACACAAAGGCTATCAGTGGTTCCCCGGTGGACTCGTACGACGCTTTCGCTGCTGTGGCCCAGGGTTCGGTTCCTGGTCAGGGATCTGCCCGTAGCCGCTGAGGGGCTGCACGAGCCGGCGCAGGCCAAGTGCAGTCAAGACTAACAGTGACAATGGACTTTCTTGCAGTTCAGATTCGTCTACTGTACATTCCTTCTCTTTCTCTGTTCCAGTTAGATCAGCTTCTCACACTGACCTTCACACAACTCAGGGTACGGGATTGAGACAGGTGGCTCGATTCGAAATCTAGAAAAGCAACAATACAGTAACTATAGTATCAGGTGTGCATTACTTAATGTCTGCAATACGTTGTGTGAAATAGAACATTATTTCTGATTTGGATGCCATTATACCGTATACTGTACTGTACTTAATGTGGGAGACTGTAGTGAGACAAAACATTACAAAAGTTGAAATATGCATGAGTGATTTGTGAACAAGAGACCTGAGATGCATGTGGAAAGTGAAACTGAAAACTGGTAGAGGAAGCTGATGATGCTGTAAACGCAAGTTTCTGTCAATACTTACTGGTTGATTTAGTACAAAATCACAATCGAACTAGAGTTTGCTTTATTTTCATATTAAAGCACTGATAAAAAAATACCTAATTGTGTACTTAAACAAAGCTATCAGTGCAGGCTGATTTATCTGTTGTGACAAAACCGTGGGAGGTGGATTTGTAGCTTTTTGCAAAATTACACAAAATTCATACTTGAACAAACCAAACACTTTTGATGAAATATTTTGGCATAAATGCTTTCTAACACATTAGTGACTGAAAGAAAACATGCACAGCATATTTATCTTCTTACGTCATTTGAACTTCTCAAAACTGCACAAGTGTGGAGTTCTCTCATTTTGCTGTCAATATGTTCATATGAACTAGTAATGAATAGAACACAAGTGATGTAAGACAATCATCTGCCTTTCTTTCTTTCTTTCTTTCTTTCCTTCTTTCTTTCTTTCTTTCTTTCTAGCAGTTTTGTGCTAGATTCTGTCACAGCATCTACTGCAGTTTTTTTTTTTTTTTGGACTCATTCATTGCTTTTGCCTCGAGGTGGGCGTGGCTATACACGTCACTCAACAGAGTCAATACCGCGATAGTTTACTGTGTATAGAGCGAGTACGTACACAGAAACGACCTGAATATGCACCTACAAGCTGCCAACATCCTTAATACAAACACGAAAGCGTGACACATCATGGCTTACTCCAAAAAAATGGGACGTACACTATGAAAACTAAGGTGCTCAGGAACTTCTACTCTTGCACAATAGAGAGCATCCTGACGGGAAACATCATCCACACCGAGCTCCCTCCTGACCTGCACTCGATCTACAGCAAGCGGTGCTGGACCAAGGCCAGGAAGATCATGAAGGACCTCAGTCACCCCCCCCCCCCCCTATTGAGGTCAGGAAAGCGATTCCGCTCCCTGAAGACCAACACAGAGGGACTGAGGAGGAGCTTCTTCCCGCAGGCGATACGGTCTCTTATTCAGTACACCACACAGTACTGATCCATTCTGCACATCTACACATGTTTCTGCACTCAGTCTGGACATTCTGGACATTCGCCAGACTAGTGGTCACTGCACACCTGCACACTCATGGACATTATGCACATAAGACACTTTAAATATGCACACAGGCCACTTTAATACGACACTTTACTGCATATGTGCACAGACCTGGACATTCCGTTCTTATATGTTCGCTTCATTCCCACAATTCTATATTTTCTATTGTACAGCTAGATTTTTCTTATTTTTCTTATATTTTTCTTATATCATCTTATAGTGTATATTTTGTATTATACAGATATTTTATATTTTATTTTATTCTTTCTTAGTTAAATTTACTTATATATATATATATATATATATTTCTCAAATTTACTTTAGTTTTAATATTTATTTCCTATATAGATATTGTTTCTTAGATAAAGTAACTTTTTTTATATTATTCCTATTAATAGTCTTGTTTAAAGGTCAGGGCAGTTGCCTAAGCATTTCACTGCATATTGTACTGTATATGACTGTGTATGTGACAAATAAAATTTGAATTTGAACCTTCTTGAACTAAATCATAATGTTGCATTATGAGCATCTGTGTGTCAGATGCTAATCAGCTTATTTTTAGTTTCTACAAACTCTTTATTTCTACTATTTCTACAACGGGTACTTAGCGGTAATATTTGCTAAACTAATCAATACACATGAATTATTATGCACATGACTTCTGACCAATCAGAATCAAGACTTTCGGAGTGTTCGACTATAACACTTAATATTTAGGACCAATCACAATAGCTAAGAAATGGCATTTTATTTGATTTGATTTATTTCATCATTTTCTTTTCCAGTGCAGGAAAAGTAATTAAATCAGGATGATGAATGATCAGGATTATTACCGCCGTACTGTATGTTCAACTACTCATTTTCAAATGTTCAGGCCAATATTAAAATAAAGGTTCTAATTACTTTCTCTCCTTTCTTTGTGCTGCACTGCTCACCACACTTCACACCTACACTCGCTCACATTTTCAGCAATCCAGCGGATGAACTCTGATGATGGGCCTCGGGGAGTTTGCACAAAGCCAAAAGAAGGGACGGGCTTTAGTAATCGAGTTACTTACATAACCAGAACCGTGAACGATTCACAAATTCGCAAAAATCCTCCACAAATCGATTTCGATTGCGGCGATGGGTTTCAGCGCCACAGGAAGCCCGGCGCGTCTCACTATGGATCTGTCACGCACCCCTGTGCTCAGGTCACGCTGGCTCCGGGGTGGGAAAGGGATAAAAGACTAGTGAGAGAAGAAAAGGTCTGAAAGCTTACGGAGTTCTTTGAGCTGGTTAAAATGCTTTAGCTCACTTGAATTTTTTAAAGGAAAAAAAAAAAAGGAAATGATACTTTACATGCCTAGATGTATACAGTGGTACCTCGGGATATGAACGATGTGAATTTTTGCTTTAAGGACTGAAATTTTCCAAGAAATTTGCCTCGGTGTATGAAGCGTTTCTGGCATACAAGCGACTGAAGTTGCTAAGTTGCATGGTTTTGTCAGTGAGAAATCAAGCAAAGCAAGATATTTGTGTGTGTGTGTGTGTGTGTGTGTGTGTGTGTGTGTGTGTGTGTGTGTGTGTGTGTGTGTGTGTGTGTGTGTGTGTGTGTGTGCATTTTATGGGAGATTTAGTTCAAACACAGCACCATATGTTTCAAAAATGTTTGCAAGGACAGTAGAAAGAAGAAAACAGAGCCGATTTAAATTTTTGCCGGTGTCATGAGGAATCATAAATGAAGGTTAAGTGAGATTTCATTTCTTTAATTTCATGTTCCCATGTCTTTTCGAAATGATTTGATTTCATTCTGTATGCAAAAGTATGACTACAGTGTTGGAAACTGGTAATATTGGTAATATTTTTGGGTTTGCTGGAACGGATTATCCGCATGTACATTATTTCTTTTCTTTTTCTGGGTTGAGACACTTCAACAGCAATGAACATAATGTTAATGACCTCCACGTTTGCACTGCAATTTGTTCTTATGTTATGGGGCGATGAAGTAAGGAAGTAGAACGAACGTTTAGACTCTGGGAGATTTGGAACTCTAAGGAATTGAATGAATGTTATGTTAGAAATGAACAGCTATTACACCATTAACCTTTTCAAATATTACATGCTTTTATTTCCTCCAGCCTCAGCTGATCAAGGTCCTGTTTTCCTAGAAACTTCTACAATGTTGCCCACTTAAACTCACTAACCTTTGCAAGATTTTCCCACTCGAGTGTATTTCTGTTCCTTACATTTGTTTTCGCCTTCCGACACAGGCAGCTCAAGATGCCCTGAGCTCTAATCACACACATACACATCTTCAAGCAATATCACATATGTTATGCATAGGAATTTGAAAGAGACTCATGTGAGATTTTTTCCAGCACATTATTCTGTCACTGCCTTTCTGTGTTCTCGACCGTTGCTAATCTCTTTCGATTCTGGTTCAGCCTTCCCCAGTTTAGGTCATTTGTGGACCGCCCGACCCTGGCCTGTTCTTTTCGAATACTCTGATTAACCATGTCTGTTTTGCTCGCTTGATTAAGTTCACTTATATTATATAAAATGTTTTGTAAAAATTTTACTCCGTGATGTGCCTAGGTGTACTGTAGGCTGACTTAAGTTGCGTTGGGTGTTTTAGAAAATATACCAACTGTATATAGTTATTCAGTAGGGAAACCATTTAAAAGCTGGATATCTATAAATAAAAGGTTTTGTCTGAACATTGGTCAGAACTTACAGCTCATGAAAACCCCAAATCCACAATCTCAGACAATTAGAATATTGTGAAAAGGTTCAATATTCCAGCCTCAAGGTGTCCCACTTTAATCAGATATTTAAGTACAAAGGGTTCCTGAGCCTTTAAATGGTCTCAAAAGGAGGGAAAGCCTCAAAAAAGAAGTTGGATGTTCCCAAAGACTCGTATCAAAGCACATTACTAGAAAGTTACACGGAAGAAAAAGGTGCAAAAGCAGCAGGGATGACCGCAGCCTGGAGAGGATTGTCCGGAAAAGGCCCTTCAAAAGTGTTGGTGGACTGAGGCCGGAGTCAGTGCATCAGGAGCCACCACACACAGACGGATCCTGGACGTGGGCTTCAAATGTCGTCTTCCTCTTGTCAAACCGCTCCTGAACAACTAACAACGTCAGACGCGTCTTACCTGGACCAAAGAGAAGAAAAAAAAACTGGTCTGTTGCTCAGTCGTCCAACGTCCTCTTTTCTGATGAGAGCAACTTTTGCATCTCATTTGGAAACCCAGAACCCAGAGTCTGGAGGAAGAATGGAGAGGCAGACACACACTGCAAGATGCTTGAAGTCCAGTGTGAAGTTTCCACAGTCTGTGTTGATTTGGGGAGCCGTGTCACCTGCTGGTGTTGGTCCACTGTGCTGTCATTAAGTCCAGGGTCAACGCAGCCGTCTACCAGGGGATTTTGGAGCACTTCATGCTTCCTTCCACAGCCGAGTCATGGGAGCATATGGGGATGCTGACTTTAATTTCCAGCGGGACTTGGCACCTGCCCACACTGCCAAAAGCACCAAAACCTGGTTCAATGACTGTGACATAGATGACAATCTATGTTGCATTGCCAAGAGGAAGAAGTGACATGAGACCGAACAATGCAGAAGAGCTGAAGGCCGCTATTGAAGCATCCTGGCCTTCCATAACACCCCAGCAGTGCCACAGACTGATAGCTTCCATGACACGCCACACTGAGGCAGTAATTGCTGCAAAAGGGGCCCGAACCAAGTAATTAGTACACACGCATACTTATATTTTTCAGAGGTCCGATATTACTCTACGTACAATCCTTGTTTTATTAATTGCATGTAATATTCAAATTTTTTGAGATTGTGGATTTGGGGTTTTCGTGAGCTGTACGCCATAATCGTCTCAATTATGACAAGTCCCGGCTTGAACCATCTGTCTTTGCATGTAATCTCATATATTAGTTTCATCTTTCAAGTTGCATTACTGAAGTAAACGAACTTTTGCATGATATTCTAATTTTTTTTTTTTTCGAGTTTCACCTGTATGAGGACCCGAAAAAAATGTCTCATATGTGATTCACTCTCTGATTACTGAGCAGGGAGTGTATGTGGCCTGTACTTAGCGTAAACCAGGCTGAAGGGTCAATGGCAGTGCATACGTTGGGCCACTGTTGGCATCGGTGGTTGGCCCAGTGTCATTTTGTCCATTGGCCCAATGTTGGCTAATTGGTGTGGCCGGTTGACCCAAAGTTGGCACAACGTTGGTTCAGTAGATAATGGCAAAGTCGGAAATTGGATATTAAATTAGACTCTTTTCATCATCGCCAATAATAAGAAAACAGATTTATATCTCCAGAAATGTATTTATTAATTTGATTTGTGATACAAACCAAGAAAAATATATGTAGCCATTATGATGATAAGCTACAAAATAAATACCTACTGCAACCATTTTTTTCTCTCAGCAAGGTCGATAAAAAATAAACTGTCTGTCTTTTATATCAGGTGGCTCTGCATCTTCTTTATCATCATTCACCTCGGTACTTTCACCATCAGCTTGGTCACTGCTGCTCAGCTGTTATTTATCCTATATCTCATCATCATCATCATCATCATCATCATTACAGCATCTTTGGAGAACTGTGACTCTAGTCTGTGTAAATACATCAATAATTTGAGCATTGGACATTAAAATGTACTCCAAAATACATGTTCTTCAAAATATTTTTTTTTTCACCCAGCAAAATGATGAGAAAAACAAACATTTTCACATTTGGCTCAACTCAGTTCAACAACAGTTCCAGATTTCAGTACATACAGTATTTCTGGCATTCATTATGGCAACAATCCCTATGGTTCTAACCTCGCTATGGCTCCATATGCTGCTGTATTCACTGTCAACAGATCGATTAGCCGAGCATAATAGTGCTTAGCTAAACATCTTTCTCACCACATTACAGAAAAAGTACTAATTGCATGCTTTTCATGTTACCGCCACAGATTCTCGAAACACTTCCTTCTTACTCAAACATATTTACATCTCATTTTGGAGGAATATTAACCCACCTGTAGTAACACATTAGCTTGTGTGTTTAGCTTGGCTCCAGGACTTAATCAGCAGCACCTGGCCTCTGTGGGGTTTTAGGTTCCTCCCTAGTGATAAGCACCATCTAGTGGCCTGTTTGACTGTGTTCTCAGTTGAGCACAAACACAATGATTTTAACATTTTCTAATTTTAGAAAACATCCACTGAGTTAGATATACAGTATAGTTCTTTCAATGTTATTTATGAACTAGGTTGGTAACCTACCCCAACCTACCCCAACCTACCCCGTCTCTCTGTCTGTGACTCCTGAGCTGCCAGTGATCCAGACCCCCTCTGCCCCCTGGAGCTGCCTGACTCGTCCTGGTGTTCTGCTTCTGGTTGGAGATCTCATCGCATGGATGCCCTGGGATGCGTGTCGTGACTGGGTCCACTTTTCCACGAAGACGGTCCTGTCCTTGGCTGATGCAGACAGCTGGCTGTTCTCTGAGGACTCGTGACTTCAGTCGCTCGATAGGTCAGGACTGGAGTTTCCTACAGTCTACCTGAGCCTCCAATAACGAACTGGACTCAATTTTAACTTAAACACGTCTCCTGTTATACTGAACTTCCAGTCTCACACAGTATGATGCTGATCGATCCCTGCTATCTGTTTAACCCAGATGAGGATGGGTTCCCTGCTGAGTCCGGTTCCTCTCAAGGTTTCGTCCTATTACCATCTCAGGGAGTTTTTCCCTTGCCACTGTCGCCGTCGCCCTCGTGCTCGCTCGTCAGGGACAGTCTCATCATTTTGATTCCTACATGTTCACGTCTCATACAAACTTATATAATTCTTTTGATTGTGTAAAGCTGCCTTGCGACAATGTCAGTTGTTAAAACAGTTGTTTATACAAATAAAATTGAATTGATTTGAATTAATATGAGCTCCTGATGTGATGGCTTCATTGCGACTAAAGCAAAGCTAAAGCAATAGAATTTAATTTCCAATTTTCTGTCTTGCCATTATTTACCGAACCAACGTTGAGCCAACCTATCTCTAGCGCCACCAATAGGCCAACAGTGGGCCAACAGACAAAATGACATTGCCACTGCATCATCAGAGCACTGAATTTTGCCGACATTGGGCCAACAAAGTATCTGTATAATCTGCAGCTACAGTACAAATTAAATACACACTAGAACTTTATTTAAGAGTGAAAACTTAATGGACCTGTTTATACATATCTTAAATAAGAGAGGTGATTTTACTCTTAAAACAGAAGAAACTACACTAGCTGGTTGTAAATTAGAAGAAAAAAACTTAAGGCAAGGAAACAATCAGTATTTTGTCCTCTTGTTTGGGGGGGGGGGGGGGCC
>JAAGKR010012483.1:0-12509 GCA_011419295.1 Clarias macrocephalus
GGGTGATGTGCTCGTATCTTCTGGTTCTAGTGAGGACCCTCGCTGCTGCATTCTGCACCAACTGAAGCTTGTTTATGCACCTAGTTGAACAACCAGACAGTAAGGCGTTACAATAGTCCAACCTAGAGGTGATAAAGGCATGAACTAATTTTTCTGCATCATTTAGTGCCAATATGTTTCTTATCTTAGCAATATTTCTAAGGTGAAAGAAAACTATCCTGGTAATATTATCTACATGAGCTTCAAACGAAAGGCTAGAATCCATAATCACACCAAGGTCTTTTACTGTTGCACTTGATGGAACAGAAAGGCCATCTAAAGTTACAGTGTGATCAGAAAGCCTACTTCTAGCTACTTGTGGTCCTATGACCAGAACTTCTGTCTTATCATTATCATTATTATGAAGGCGTCTGTGCTCTTATTGCATGTTTATACTGGAGGTTTCTGCTACGAGGTATGTACAGTATATGAATGTTATCTTGCCCATAATGTAAAAGGAGGAATTCTGTTTTCTCACAGAATGGAGCAAAGACCA
This sequence comes from Clarias macrocephalus, assembly GCA_011419295.1. Lineage (NCBI taxonomy): Eukaryota > Metazoa > Chordata > Actinopteri > Siluriformes > Clariidae > Clarias > Clarias macrocephalus. The sequence goes on from JAAGKR010012483.1 coordinate 536, forward strand.
CCAAGGAGTGGGAGGACATGTCTTTATACCGCAGAGTAAGACACCGCCGTAGTGGACATGGTGCACAACAACGAATTCTCATGGAACAAGGTTTTTTTTGGCAAGGATGTTGGTGTGGGTCGCCACTTACTTCCCCACTGGGCCACCTACGGGCAATTTCAAAAAGCCAGTTAGCCTAATTTGTATGTCTTTGGACTGTTGGAGGAAACCCAACAAGCACGGGTAGAACATGTAAACTCCATGCACATGCACCTGAGGCGGGAATCAAACCTAGACCCTGGAGGTGCGAGGTGACGGTACCAAGCTCCAAGCAACTGTACCGGCAAGTCATTTTAAGGAGGGGGGTAATCCTCTTCCCAATCAGTTCCGATCAATTTATTTATTTTTTGCCATGTTGGTGTTGTCTATATTATTTTAAAAGTTGCAGGATGGGAATAGAGCTGAATGAAACAAAAACTGTCTCCATTTCAAAAACTGTCTCCATTTCAGGCTGCAAAATGTGATTATTTTAAAGTGGGTTGATTCTTTTCTATAAATTGTGGCAATCAATCGCTTCCTCCTGCACCTGGTGACCGTGTTGCCATCATCATGAAACACTTGAACACTTGGTCAGCGCATTTTATTGTTTTTTCTTGACACTCTTCTTAACATTCTCATTCACCCCCATGAAGGAGATCCAGGCTGGTCAACATCACCTGATTTACCGCTTCAGGTTCCATAGTGCAGCTAAGTTTGTATTTTTTTTTTCTATTCATGTATTCCACCATTTCTAAACCAAAAATTAGATTTTTTTTTAAAATCCTGCTGATGGAAGGTAGGTATATAACAGTATATGACTGCAATCTCTTTCATTGTGTAACTGCAATGCAAGTAACATGGGCTGCCTGCATCAGACATTTCTACACTGATGTGGCTGCGCAGAGACAATAGCGGTGATTCTGACTAATTGACTTATTTATTTATTTATTTCTCTACTGTACAGTCATTCATGATCACTGTGATTTTTGTATTATTTCCTTTGTGATTCGTTTCATTGATGTGTACCTACTCACTCAGGAGTGTGTACTGTACTGTATGGTGTGTTTTTGGGGTGGGTGGTAAAAATGTCAATAAACAAATTTGCTTCTATTCAACATACTGCGAACCCAGGCTGCAAGTCTACTTTGATAACCTTTTTTTGTTGTTGTTCAGTGTGAGCATGAATGCCTTGTTGAGTAAACCCACATGATGAGTGATTGTGCTTTTTTGATGTGAATGTTACATTTTGAAGCCATTCATGGTTTTGGAGCCATTTTACTTTGCTGCATGTGCTAAAGCGCTAAAGCATTTGCATTGCCATGCAGCTTTTCCTAACTATCTCTGTGTTTAAGCAATTCATTGAAACTGTAATTGCTATACGCTTTCATTAGGTCGGGGAGACAGGGATGGACGTAAAAGTAAGGTAGATCAGGATCAAAGGTCAGCCAATCAATAACTGACATTAGCTAAGGCCAGCACAAGCTCATCAAATAAGGAAGTAAAGCAGAAAGCAGATCGATAATCAGAAATAGAGTCAATAATCAAAAGGCTTGGTACGGACTGGTATAAACAACACAAAGAAAAGCAAAGAAAAGCTGCAACACTTGTTACTCAGTGGAATGATGGAACTGCCCAGTGTTCGCTTTGACCTTAAGTGAGTGCGAGTGTGATTAGATTCCCTGATCTCTAGATGCTTCTTTGGAATGTCGCTTGACCGGATCATCTCTTTGGCTGATGCGGATCCCTGATTCATCATCAGATTTTTTACAGTTCTTTCACAAACACAAACGTCTGTTTCATGTCTGTTTTCCGGTTGTTGCTGTGTTGTGTTGTGTTGTTTTTTTGGTAATTTCTTTTTCACATCATATTGCTTTGAGTTTTCTCTCCCGACATGGTTTCCTTATAGTGTCCTAATTTTGTATAAACTGTACCTTCAACAGATTTTAGACATTCCTGACTAGACACATCCGAACTCAAATACAGTGGATTTCATTCCTGGAGAAGGTTATAATCAGATGGGAATTGCACTTAAGTACATGTTTCATATATCTGTAATTTACTTTAGTAGTTTTATTAAATGATCAATTTTACCTCACAGCAAATGTCTGTAACTACATTTCTGCATGTCATTGTATTACCTAACCGCAGTTGTTGTTGTTAATCTTTCCGCTGCTCCCCCCAAGCGGTCGCCCCCAGCAGACTATCCGATCAGCACACAACTTGGCACAGGTTTTGCGCCGGATGTCCTTCTCGGTCTAAACCCTCCCATTTGATCCGGGCTTGGGACTGGCACTGCATCCGGTGGCTGGGGTTTGGGAATTAGCTGGGAATTGAACCCAGGCCTTCCGCATGGCAAGCAAGAAACCTACCACTGAGCGACCAATGCCCTTATTACATCACCACAGTGATTAGAAGTGATTGGAAGTGTAGTACTGGAAGACATTTTCTCCTTTCTGCTAATTAACATGCATAGTTGCGTAATTGAGAAAGAGAGAGACTTTTTTTTTACTATGAAATAGTCTACTGTGAGCAAATACAGGTGACCCTGTACATGTGAGTACTTCTGTACTTTTATTCAAGAGCACGTGTACAAGTAGATAAATGAAGTAAGACTTCTACTTTTACTTGGGTAATATTTGCCTCGGGAACGCTCTACTTTTACTCAAGTTCAGGATTTGTGTACTGTGCCCACTTCTGGTTAGATGTCACGGTCGATCAGTTTCTACATAGCCATTGAACGAGGAGAACCCGGAGGAAACCCACCAATCATGGGGAGAACATGCAAACTCTATGCACACAGAGACGGGAATCGAACCTGGCTGGGAAACAAACCCGGATTGGAAATGAACTCGGACCCTGGAGATGTAAAGCGACAGTGCTAATCACTACACCACCGTGCCACCTACTATTTTTCTTTTTTATATATGTATTTAATTCAGTTCTTCAAATTAAAAGTTTAGCTTGCTCTGTAACGACTGCTCTAAGTGCCAAGTACCTACTGTAGTATAGTGACAATAAAGAATCTTGAATCTGGACTTGATGGAAAATAACAGACAAAAAAAGTCCTTCAAGAAGCCTGGAGAACTATTCCTCATCACTACATCACTGTTTAAAAAAGTCTGTTTGGAAGAAAAATATTAAGAAATTTGGGTGGGTCAAGAATTTTGCAACGTACTGTAGATGTGGATAATAGAAAACCGTACTGCATAATTGAGAGGTGGGATGATTACAGGTAATAAGGTGTAAGTTGTTTGGCAGTGTAGTGTAGAGTTTAGCAGGATGAGGTTTGTGGGGAAAAAAAGCTGCACCTGAATCTGCTGAAGCCAAGTTTTGATTCCATCATTTTCACCAGGATAAGGCTTTCGGCAAAATGACTAATCAGGGAGAAAACTGAAGAAAAAAAAACAGAGTTATCATAACACACTAGGGAGGCATGGAAAGAAACAAAGCATAAACCAATGCAAAATGCACATGGCTCCATAAAAAAACACTAGACCACATGGGAATAGTGGTTCTGCTTCCCTGGGTCAAATGTCCACAAGGTTTCCAAGGTTACGGGCCAGCATTAGCATTGTCAAAAATGCCTGCTCTTCCTTTCCTGGTGGCCGAGTGACCATATGTCCCTCAAAACCTGGTGGCTGAGAAATTACAGCCTCGGCTTAGAAGGCTGCCCTATCAGCACCTTTGGTGTTTTCAGCCCATTGGTTTGCTTAGCCAGTGAGCCAGGGAACAGTGATACTCAGCTAGTCATTATCAAGCAGGATTTCAAAGTAAAACCTGACACTCTAAGAGGATTCAATCAGACGGGAATTCAGTACCTTCATAGTGAGCCAAGGTGTCCATGAGCACAAACTAACAAGGAAATCAAACACTGTTCAAGTCAAACACTGGTATGGTGAGCTTGATGTTACACGGTGACCTGCTGCAGTTGTGTTCAGGAAGGCAGGTACTGATATACAGTATGCGCAGCTATTCAGAGTTTTTATAAACAAGACAAACCTGAGGATCAGGATCAGGATCAGGATCACAGTCAGGGTGCAGGCACGGGTCAGGAGATCAATAAATCACATGAACTCCAACAGAAAAGAGCAGGTCAAGACAACTAGAACCTGGATCAAAAAAAAAAAAAAAACACCGAGCAAAGACTCAAAGAAAGACAAGGATGTAAAGAGAGATCAGTGGACGAACTGGAAACAGGTGAGATTGATTATGACAACTAACATCAAGAGCTGGAAAGAGACAAGACATGAACCAAACACTAGACAACATGGAAACAGGAGATGTACTGCTTCAAGGCACTCGGGCCGGAGCGAGGGGGGATACGGTATGTCAAACTTAGAGAGAATAAAGTGAGAGAACAAAGCAGTTCTCGTTATACAGCCACAGGACACCCAGCACAAGGATGATCATTACATGGGCACAGAAGATCCTTATAGTGTTGACATTAAAGTTTTTTCTGGACATCATAAGATTCCAAAACAAAGTAGTAAGATTGTCTCACGGGATAAACCCAACTTGAACTCAACCCGCTTTATTTCGCAAACATTAGGAGGTGACAGATGATGAGGAACCATCAAAACCATTTGCTTCTATTCATTGTCAATTAAGTCCGATCAAAGCGGTCGGACCTAAAACCCAACACGCTTTGTATTCTGCTTCATTCCCACCCAGTAGGAAAGGTTTTGAGAGCTATAAAGTCAGGATGATGTTGAGATTTTTCCTTCTGAAACAGGAAGACATAGTGAAGAGCTCCCAGTGATAAACAATCCTGCACAGATGATGAACGGGATGGAAAATGAATGGATGGACTGTCCAATCTTAAGAAACCAGAGAGCAGCGACCAGTAAAGAGTCCAACTAGAGACATCCGCTGCAGGCTTCCTCGCTTCCATTGACCAGGATGATGAGATTCCACATGTGAAGTAAAGTCATCACAGAGAAGAAAATCTCCCTTTGTGATATGAAGTTGATCTAGAAGTTGGAAAGTTTTAATTATTCAAACACTGCAGCACAGATTAGGAGGCCATTATTAACCTCATTACAAGCCAATCATGAGTTTAGATTCTTTGGGGACTTTAGGAAGTTTAAAATGCAAGGACTGTCACGGCTGCATCTTTTAGTCAGCATGCTAATGAAAAGGGGAAAAAAAGGAGGGAAAGAAATAAGACTGGAGGGAGCTGAATTCTGAACTGATGCGAGATTTAAACATAATTTCATTTCTGTCCTCGATGAATCTGAGCCACAGGTATTTGTATCTGTTCACATTTTATCATGCTGTCGATATTCGATCATCATCCACCCAGCGCTAGTTGGCCTTGTAGTAATGAAGTTAAATGTTATGTTTTAAAAAAGATGGTGTTGAATTAGAGCTAGCGGTTATGAAGTCGCTCTCATTTTCACTCTTCACGTGGAACACTGGCAGTTAGCATAATATTGCGTTCTAGCTAAATATTTAATAACATATTGTACATCTCTGCTCAATAAGCATGTAAAAAAGGAATGTCTAAAATAATGCAGACTAGCCGTAACGCTAGCTGTAGCTTTGCGACGTCATCATGACGAAAATGAAAATCACGTTTTTCTCTCGTGCTGTCGTTTTAGACAGACGTTCATTTCACAATCATGGGGGGGAATATTAACACATAAGGTTGACCAGCCCTCGAGATTCCATGAAATCCTCGTAACAGCCTCCATATACTGTCTTACTCCAGTCCACTCAGGATATCGCAGCACAAAATGCTAATGCAAATCAGTGCAGAAGGAGAAACTACAAGAGAAACACAAACTAAATCCCAAAGTGACTCTTCTACCACAGATATTGTTTTGTTTGCATGAATTTCATGTCAGTTTACATGTTTATCAACTCAGCTCCAATCGAAGCCATTATTCCAGTAACATTATTAATTTGGGCAGATATACAAGAAGGCCTGGGTTGAGTTTTTTACATGAAGTTTTAGCAACAATTATGGACAAAAAAAAAGTGTATTGTACACAGGCACATGGATAAAAGTATGAACTTAAGCATGATTTTTCTTTTTGTTTACAGCTGCTATAATATAAGGGAACTAATTAATCTATGAATGGACTTACAGGCGACTATTCATTGACAAATAAAATGTAAAAATGTTTGTTTAAATAAATGATTGTGGTGTAAAAGGAATAAACCACTTCACAGAAAATGTTGGATCCTTATACTCCTTATACTCGGTGTTTTACTGTAACACACACACACCCACACACACTAGATTTTCATTATTTCTAACACAAACCCAGACAAATTTCCTCAGCACTGTTAGGACACCAAGTGGAAAAAAAAAGAGAAGACGTGACAAACAGCTGAGGATGGAAATGAAGCCACGTATAAACTCTTCCTGCTAATGAACATCACATGCGACTGAACACGTTCTGCTTTACTTCATTTGTTCCACGTTAGTGTCTAACTGCACAATATGTTTATTTCTTTCTGACATCCGTTGTCCTCTTTCTATTATTCTTCCTTAATTATTATGGCTAAACGTGTGTGTGTGTGTGTGTGTGTGTGTGTGTGTGTGTGTGTGTGTGTGTGTGTGTGTGTGTGTTGCATTAATTCACACTCTGTTTCCTGCTGTTTAGCATTAATGTCTCCTGGAAGTGGCTGTGTGGTGAATGGAATACGGACCCTTTTCCCTTTCACTCCGTGGAGGCCGCGGAGGTCGCGGAGGGCCTGGATCCTATCCCAGGGGACTCTGGGCACGAGGCGGGGTACAGTACACCCTGAATGGGGTGTCAATCCATTGCCAGGACAAGCACATGCAGTACATATATACATATACACTCTCACACACACTACAGGGAATTTGGAAACTCCAAAACCAGTCCAGTCTCTGGACTGTGGGAAGAACCTGGAGCACCCGGAGGAAACCCAGAAACTGGGGAGGGTAGAATTAGTCAATGCCACAATCTTTATTTAAATAGGTTTAAATGATTCTTGTTTTTCTTGAATGATTGACAGATTCGTCCAAGTGCACAAGCTTCATGGCCATGTGTTAATTCATTAAGTAGTCAGAGCATTTAGTATAAAGCCACGTTTCTTCTGCAGTCCCTGTCTTGCCACTTCTCCTCTACAGAGAGCATCCTGACTCTCTCTCTCTCTCTCTCTCTCATCACCTTTCTCCTGTTGTTTCTAATACAACTCCCCATCCTCCCCTCGACCTCTGCAAAACAATTTCGCTAGGTGCTAGACCTAATCCCGGTATTTCCTGAGACATGCCGCTCGATTCCTCCGTCCCTGTGATTGTGCCGGTCATAAATCACAGCCGCACGGAGCTCCCTCATTTCTCAAAACTCTCTCATCTTAAAGGACACGTCTGCTGTCAGAGCTGCCGAGACGAAACATCTCAGAGGCTAATCAGATCCGACGCAGGGTGGGTGCCAAAGTGCACGCCTCAAAGACGAGGCAAATAAACACGGGGAGATGAAAATGTTTATTGATGTATAAGACATCATACAGAATCAGATGGTACAGTTGGAATATCTGCAACTCTGATGCCATGTTTGCTAAATGAATAGGTTTTAGAAATCCTTGTCGTCAGCGTCAAACTCCTTTACTTCCTATACGCTTGAAATGAAACTCCTCTGAGGCCGTATATCTTTTGTAACAGCATGTTATTCCCGTACAGATCTTATCTCATCCAGCGTTTGTGCTTTGGTGTTTCTGAGCTCACCAGCTCATCCATTATTGTAGTACCAGATAGTCGATGTGATCATGGGTTTGGACTTCATATCAGGAGTGAACAGCACCAGGTGCCACTTCTACCCTTAAGACCAACTCTTGGCCTTATATCTGCTTACCGGTAAGAGAAATAAGGAGGGAATTAAACATATTGGGGGTGTGAACTTTGACCCCAAATTTTATGTCTTTATCTGTTATCTGTAATTTTGTCTTCTTATATTTCCCCTAGACGTTGTTAAATTTCCCGAACATCTCATTCTTTGTTCACTGTTTTTGTCCTCATTCCTGATATGGCAATACTTCCTGTGGTTTGTTCTCTTTTGTTTCCGCAGATTTCCTTTGAATACACCATGGGTGTGTTTATAACAGGTGGACATGAGACCTAATCAGAGATGGGCTAAAGATTAAATCCTGTAATTGAGTAAAAGTAGAGATTCCTTAGGGCAAACATTATAAGTCTGAGTATAAGGACAAGTATGCGTCCTCTATTTGCTTGTGTACCCAAGAAAAAGTAGTAGTAGTACAAATTGGAGGCGAGTTCTTACGGTGAAGTTTCATATTGTGAAACACATTGTCCCATAGGAAATAATGTAAATGCAGACAATCTGTTACAGCCGCCGAAAAATATTACCAATTTCCAACGCTATAAGCATGTTTTTGTATATAAAACAATCAAATATTTTAGAAAAGACATGTAAATGAAGTAAAACAATAAATAAATTCAGTTCTAATTTTTGTTTGTCATATACACAGTCATACACAGTACGATATGCAGTGAAATGCTGAGACGACTGACTGTGACCTTGAAACAAGACTATTAATAAGAATAATATTTTTAAAAAGTTACTGATCTAAGATAGAATATCTATAGGAAATAGATATTAAACAAAAGTAAATTTGAGGAAAATATATATATAAGTAAATTTAACTAAGAAAGAATAAAATAAAATATAAAATATCTAAAAAATACAAAATAAATAGACATTAAACCTAAATTAACCCTAATTTAAAGCTTCTTTAAAGCTTCAAACATTTCTTCTTGCTACCATCCGTGCTAACATTCTTGGGACCCATGGTGCCGCGTAAAAATGCCTCCTGAACGTATGTGCGACTTAGCCGGCATTCAGCTTGGTTCTGTCACTCGTATGCTGAAAATGCTTCATATGCCGAAGCAAATTTATTGCAAAATTTCAATTCTTCAGGCTAAAATGTGTGCGGTTGGCCGTTCGTATGCCGATGTACCGCTGTATCAGCTTTCAGTCTCTGTATCAGCTTTCAGTCTCTGTATCAGCAATTCAGACTCTTTCAGACTCTTTTCATATAGTCAATCCTCTCTCTGTCAACCTTTTGCCCTCTGTTTTCATTGCTGTCTCAGGTCTCCTGTTATCTCATATAGGCATGTCTCGATGTCTCGAAGTCACATAATTATGCACGATACAGTAGGTAACAGATGCTGAAATTACTTCTTTAAATCCTTCCCACCACAGTGGTTAGGTGACGCGGTGCTGTGCAGAACCGTAGTGAAGTAAAAGTACAGATATCTGATGTACCTTTACACAGAGTAAGAATAAAAAATATCCACTAATAAAACTACCAGAGTAAAGTACAGACGCATGAAATACGTACTTACGTACAGTAAGAAAGTTCATGTACTCAGTGACGTCCCACCTCTGCACCCATGGACTTTGTAATCACAGAGGAAATGACTGAAACCACTAGAGAGAACCTCAGACCGTCAAACCGTTTCATTCTCATTGTTTTAAACTTAAACATATTGTGATAAACAGGAAAAACAGCTCTTAAACTAGATCTTTTTTTTTGCCTTGTTCATAATGATATCAAATAGTCTTAGATCCGTGACCGCCCTTGAATCATAAATGCCATGTTTGATATTCAGAACAGCAGCTGTAATCACTGATACGCCCTTTAATGACTGAATTAACCACTTCACTCCTTATTAAGTCGAGTACATAATTGAAGAACACGAAAAACAGCTGGAGGTTTAACCGACTGTTTTTATGCCCTTCAGCCAAAGAAATAATGTGTATTTATACGTTTTAAAGACGGGAAGTTCATTAGTGATGACGCGCCAGAGCTGCAGGCTTCAGGATAAACGATTCCATTTCAGCTTCTGCAAGAAACCATGAAACATCCTCGGCAGGAAGTCAGAAGGGCTACGACACAACAACCGGGACAATTAGCTTAAAAATAGGAAAGTGGAAACATTTAGACTTAATAAATAAATAATTAAAACACAATATATATGGAAACTTGCATAGCATTTAATCATCAATCTTCATTTTTCTCATAAAATTGAATTTCACAGCACTGAATTTGCTAATCCAGAAAAATCCAAAGAAAGTAACAGATTGTGAGCTACGCTACAAAACATAACCTCTTAAAAACATATTAGCAAATGAAAATTATTATAGATTTATATGTAAGATCACATCGTACCAAATGTGTTATTTTTACTTATTTTTAGACTTATTTTGTAAGTTTTATCAATTTTTAACTTGCTCTACTGGCAAACAGTTTTCTCATTTTAAGCATGTATTTATCTTATGCCTATAAAACAAGAAAATAAACATTTTAAAATATAGAATATATATTTAAATGAGCTATAATTTTTATGATTGTTTTTTTTTTTTTGTAATGGTAGTAGTAACAGTAGTAGTCATCAGACAAATACACTGCAAAAATTATATCTTAGCAAGTGAAATATTCTTGAATCAAGCCAAACCTATGTATCATTTCTTTAAAATAAGTTCACAACAAAACTAATGTAGGATTTTTAGGCTTATTTCTAGTCAAATGTTATAAGAAATTGTAAGCAAGTTTTTTTTTTCTATTGGGAGAAAAATTGACTTGAAAATTCTTAAAACTTCTATTTCTGATATAAACAGCTTCTTTTAAATTTTCTTAAAATTTTAGTTAAATCTGAATAGAAATAAACTTAATATTTGGTTTGTTGTAATATTATTTTTAGAATGTGTAGATAAATTTAACTGTACTCAAGATATTTCCTCTTGCTAAAATTGTGTTTGTTTGTTTGTTTGTTTATTGCATTGTAAACACACAAGGAGCCGTTTAAAACAAGTTGTTTTTAATCTTCTAGGGAAAAAAATTACATAGTAAATGAGTTCAACTTAACTGAAATGAAATTCAACTATTTGACTCACAGCACTAGGATGTCACTCGCTTCTGTCAGTGGAATGGCAGAAAGACTTCCTGGACATTCATGTAGCTTTTACACTGACATTATCACATTATGGCATTTATGGCATCATCAGGCAGCAAGCCATGAATCAACAAGCTTTCATTTAAGAAAGATAAACAAGAAGATTGCGACAAGATTACTTCTTCTGGTTGTTTCTCTTGTGGTTGTGGTTTGTTCCCCCTCGCTCGTCTAACAGATTCCAGCTCGGGCTTTAACATTTCCAGTCTTCTCACCTAGGACATGACCTTTACCCCGGGTCTAGGGTGAGAAGTGAACCACTGAACCACCACTGAGCTCTTCCTCTTCCTCTTCCTTTGATCTTTAGGGAATTCAGAGGATTCAACTTCCTAACGACTTGTTCCTCTGTGTAATTCTTGTCTGTTATGTAAGTAAATGGATTTGGTGAATCGCGCGTGTTTTCTCAGTGTGCCGCAGCCATGATGGTCTTGCCTGCTTGATGTTCTCGCAGGAACTCCTTGTCAGGACTGTACGGGTACAGTTTGCACAGACAGACGTGTGTCATTCGTCTGCAAGTTACTGGTTGCCGATGATATTTTCAAGGATCAACGTTCCTCTTGCTAGATGTTCATGATGTTCATGAATATTTCAACTATTTATTTTAATGGTGTTAATTGGAGGTATTGTGTAGCTCTAGTGGACAAACACCTTTACACCTAGCGGTAGAACGAAAGTGTACCTGTACTGTAGCTGTACTGTATGTACAGACCTGCAGGTGTCATTTCAGGAGAATTGCTTTAAATGATCAGGAAAGAAAACAGAGTTAAAGTTACATTAGAAAAAAGACCAGTTCCCTCCTTAGCTCTGTATACAGCATGTCCATTAGCCACAATATACTGTGTGTGTGTGTGTGTGTGTGTGTGTGTGTGTGTGTGTGTGTGTGTGTGTGTGTGTGTGTGTGTGTGTGCGCGCTGTCTTACATAACTGCCCCACTTTACTCAGAGGAATGCTCTCCTCATGATGTTAGCATTTGTTCTGTGTGAGTGACTCGAGGTCTTTCTATTGGGG
>JAAGKR010012484.1:0-16339 GCA_011419295.1 Clarias macrocephalus
TGCTATACTACAAGAAATGAGAGCAGCACCTTCCCGAGTGGGATGGACACCGTCCCGCCCTAACAGGCCAGTTTTGCCCTCAAAGGTCTTCCAATTGTCTATGAAGCCCACGTTGTTTTCGGAGCACCACCTGGACATCCAGCGGTTCAGCGACCATAACCTGCTGTAAGCTATGTCGCCACGTCTCATTGGGATGGGACCAGAGCAAACTACTTCTTCGGACATCGCCTTCGCTATTTTAAACACCTCTGTAAAGTTACTCTTGCTAACCTCTGACTGACTAAGGCGTATATCGTTAGCTCCACCATGTACCACTATCTTGGAAAACCTATGCTGACTTAGGGCCCTAAGATTACCTGCTATGTCCGGTGCTCTGGCTCCCGGGATACACCTGACCACTGCCGCTGGCGCCCCTAAAGGCCTGGCTAATTTCACGTGCCTCAGTATTGAGTCTCCTATAACCAGAGCTCTTTCAGGTTTCTCAGTGGGTGCATCACTGAGGAGAGCGAACCTGTTGGACACGTGAAGCGCAGAAGAGGTGTGCTCCGGTGAGCCAGCCTTAGCGTTAGCTTTGGCTAAACGAGTATGCCGCCAAGTCGTCACCCACTAACCCTGCTGTGAGGGCTCTACTGCCGGAGTCGGGGGCTGATTATCTCCACCTGTGGCACCCAGACTTTCCGCTACGGGAATAACGCTGCTCTCGCTCTCTCTAACCCTCTCTAAAGTCCTCTAATGCTGATATCTTCTCCGTCAGAGTGCTAACTAACACACACCTATCACAAATAAAATTATCACTAATGACGGAGGAAGAATGTCTAAACATCCTGAGCGAGCTGAATGGTAGACATAATAACGTACCTTTGTGCCGGAGTTGTGATTATTTGCTGATGGATTCGCTTGTTGTTGGTCAGATGATACGCGCGTTCTCTCAAAAAGCGCAAAAAAATGGATAAAGTCCAGTAGTATTAAAGCGTAAAAACTAGTTTGTTATTTAGTAAAAACGGGAAAAAATATATCATTATAAAAAAATTAACAAAATATATTCTAAAATGCTGTTACAAACAGACGAGGAACTTTCACGGGAACAATACGAAAAACAGGAAGCTCTTGTAAATTAATGTTTTTAGCACCTTGGTCCTGAAGGAACGTTGTTTAGTTTCACTTTGTACTGACTGTATATGGTTAACGTGACAATAAAGTCAACTTGAACTTGAACTTGATGATTGTCCTGCAGCTGTCAGATTCACAACAAATCAGCAACAAGGAGTTTACTCCAGCAAGGACTCAATAAAGAGCGTAATTGCTGTAGCTATAAAAGACTTTACACAGGTTACATATACCACACATAAATTATACTGTCTGGATTTAAGCAATAGTGAATAGTTTGTGGTATGTAGTGATGCAGTAATTATTTCACCGAAGTTCATTAGAATTTTTAATCACATTTCTTATTCTTTTATAGCGAGTTTCACAGTATAATTTATGGAGCGCCATCTGTTCATACTCCTGCTTTTCACAGGTGAGAGAAGTGTTTGTGTGTGTATATATTTGTGATAGCTTTGCCTGCTTTACAAAAAGGAGGACACTTTCATCCTTCATCCTACAATTGTAGCCCTACTGTCTGATACAGAACACCTCTAGAACCATGAATTATATTGTTTATAGGAGACTAGGACTAGGCACTGGGTTTACAGGGTTTAGCTAGTTACAAATTGATTACCTTTATGTTTATGTTAATATAAACAGAACAAAAATTTCTAATGAAATTAGATTTAAACAGATTTGACAAGGTTTCTAACACAACATTGCATAAATCTCTCCACCACAGGAGTTGTCCCCCTCATCCTGTCTGTCCCCCGTAAGTACTATCTGATCCAGCAGGGAATGAACTGGGCTAACGCTCAGGCTTACTGCCAAGCGGAGTACGCTGACCTGGCTATCATCAACAGTAATGACAATGTTGACCGACTTCAGAAACAACTACAGAAATGGAATTTCAATTCCTTGGCTTGGATCGGACTATATAATGACGTCAACAGCTGGCGCTGGTCTCTTGATAATACATCACTGGGAAATGTGACGCTGTGGTATACAAAAACACCCAATAATGCTGGGGGAAATAGGCCATGTGCTGTGGTAGGTCCGTGGGGTTGGTACGATTGGCAATGTACTGACTTACGTGGCATCATGTGCTATGATGGTAAGGAACAGCAGTTGTTTTATCAATTACATTTTTGCTTTTTATAGGTCGGTTCGCCTTTTGCAGAGCATCTCAGTAAAGAAGCTTGTCCCAATAAAAACATTGTAGAATTTTGTTTTTGCAGAGTCCTGTTAGTCCTCACTGTGATCTAAAAATAATACATAAGACATCTTCACATGGGCAGTATCAACCCACAAACTGTGCCTTTTGTTGGACAGATGCTATATATAGATAGCATATAGCTATCTTTTAACTTTTGTACCTTTTAATCATTTCATTTAATATAAAAAAATTATACATTTTATTTCTTGTAAAATCCTGACAGCACTTGCTAACTGTGAGTGTTTTTATGTTGCCATGTCTGTTTTTGTTTTTCATTTTTTGGACTGCACCTCCCATCAGTTTGGAAACACCTTCTAATTTAATGGCTTTTTACACTGTAAAACAATGCTGGAGTTCATCCAAAATACAACATAATGTAACATTATCTGATTGAACAGTTATACAGTAATATTAAGACATGTTGTATCCATCTTACTTGGTCAAGGTAATCTTTGGGAAAAAAAAGAAAAGAAAAACAAAAAAAAAATTATTTTACTAATATTTATATTTTGTCAGTACCATATACATCCAGAAAAGGGATATGCAAAAGAAACATACACCCCTCTGGCAATGCCACAAGTACAAGGATGAAGAGACAAACAAGAGAAACTCAGAGGCAGCGTGACCATCTCTCTCTACACCTGCACACTTCCACATGCGCACTTGCTCCACCCACACACATGTCGTCTTGAAGGGGTAACACATTAGGTGGCCGTTACAAATTCCACCCCAGGCAGGTAAAGCTTGTCCTCAGCTGTACACAACTGAGTGCTACAGCAGCATAAACAACCTCATACTGTCACAGAAATTAATTGAAGACTCAGGCTTTGGTTTCAGAAGATAACAGCTTTATTGGTCGATCAACAAAGTTGGGAGGTCTGCAGAGCTACCATGACTCTCGACCGCTTCCTGTTTAAATACTAGTCCTGAACAATAGAGTCCAGTCTATATGCGCTGATGTCATATTCAACATCTGGCCTGCTTTAAGTCTCCCCATTCCAGGTGCCTCAATATATAGATCAGATTTCCTATGCAGGCACATTCCAATAGGCCTATATGCTTAGCTTTGCATGCACATCTCTGATTATTTCAATATGTGGAACCTTTTATTCCTTAATTAAGTAAGTAATGTCACATAAAATCAAATAAGAATTACCCTGATAATCCATGAAAAGTTGAAAAAGAAAATAGAACCATAGGAGTATGTAACAACAAGGTTCACATTGGCATACATGTCAACAGTTAAACTAAAACACATGTCTGTCAGGCCTTACTTATAAAAGGTAAAAGATAAACAGAAAAAATAAATAAAAAGAACATTAGCCTTACCAGTCGAACACATCATTTCAACGTTGAAGACTTTTTAACCAGCCCACCACTTGCAATAAACTTATGAATAACAATTTATTAACTAGAGGAGCATACTGTAACAATAATCCAATTCTAGACTTTATCTAAATCATTAGAATTAAAGTCTTGCACACTAATCACATTACTTGAGATCTAACCTGTCTGTGTAATACACATTTGTCCACCTATTTGTTGACCAGTCCAATTTGATTCGTAGGGTCAGTCTAGATCTCAAGTCATAGCGGTGAATGTCTAGGTCACTGGCACTAGGAGCCAAGTAACAGCTTTTGTCAACCTATTGGCCAGGTAAGCCAGCCACACCATTTTCTCTGCTTCACAGGTCAGTAACACTAGTCATCACAGGAAGACCAAAGTCACTCTAAACTTGCAAGTCTGTCGCAGTGAACCCAGAAAAATCTGTCACCGGGCCCCCCAGGTAGATCATCCAGCACAGAACCATCAGCTAATACCTTTTTAGTGGAACCACCTTGAGATGTAGGCACTACTTTATTAATCGGGTCCCAGGTGCGAAAAAAAAAGTAGATTCACAACATGAAAAGCACCAGCATCTGCCCCCGTATTCACATCCATTAGCCTGGAACTCAGCTTTTGTGCTATACTATAAGGTCCAGTATAAACAGGTGCTAATTTAGCAGAGAAGTTTGCCAGAGCATCTGAACAAGGATTAAGTCTTCACTCTGACCAGTTCATCCACAGAGTACGAAACTATGTCTTGTAATAATTTACCTTTTAGCATGGCTGTCATTTAAAATGGATTTTGTGTAATTATGAGTCTACCTGGTTTGTCTGTCCCCTCACTGCTTGGCTGATTATGTCAAGAGGAGTATTTATGGATGAACTATGGCCTGTGTTTTCGTGTGGTACCATTCTCAGGGCTAAGCAAATTTGGGGCAGGTAGCATTCCCAAGCAGTGTGTTTGTTACTGACATAAGCATGAATAGCTGTTCTGAGCATCCGATTCACCCTCTCTGTTGCGTTGGTTTGGGGGAGGTAGGCAGTTGTAACCTGATGTTCTGACCCCAGGGTGGTAAGTATATGATTGAAGAGGTCACTAACAAAGGGACACTCTCTACCAGAGAACAGATATGTAGGTGCACCATGTTGTGCAAAGACCTTGCTAGGCAACTTGCTGGCAGCAACTTGGGCAGTTCCCTCTCTCATTGCACAAACTTCCACCTACTTTCAAAAGTAGTTGACAAAGACCAGGATGTACACAAGGGGTCTTTCCAGACATATAGGGCATAACAGCATATTTGGCTTGGTTTTGTGTACTGACAGACAGAACAGAAGGTGATATACTTTTTAGCATCGGATGAAATCTGGGGCAGGTATAATCATATCCTGTGTCTCAATATCGTTTTGATCACCCC
The DNA here is from genome assembly GCA_011419295.1 of Clarias macrocephalus. Classification (NCBI taxonomy): domain Eukaryota; kingdom Metazoa; phylum Chordata; class Actinopteri; order Siluriformes; family Clariidae; genus Clarias; species Clarias macrocephalus. The sequence goes on from JAAGKR010012484.1 coordinate 5,044, forward strand.
CAAGTGCCCAGCTATGGATGATCATGATAACATTCCATCAGACTCCTCCTAATGGTGGTAGAGGCATAGAGTTTGAGGGACTTCATGTGGTGAAGGTTACAGAGCACTTTCACATCACATCCAAGTACAAGAGGCCATCCTGAACCACAAACTGAACTGATTCCTCAACACTACTGAAATCCTGACCCTCTAACCCGTGCAGGAGTGGTCTAGTAACTGAGTAGTTAATCTGTATTTGCCTGAGGTGTTCCCTAAGATATCAGGGGCAAGGTTTGCAAGTCAAGCCCCCCCCAATAACTGCATGCCCCAGGAGAACATTCAGGGATGGTTCACAGGAAGGGTAACGAGAATAAGCGTCTGGCAGCCAATAATTTATTGACCCAGGCTTATGGACAATGTCAAACTTAAAGTTCTGTAATCAGAGAGACCACCGAGCAAAATTGGGGCAATATATTAATCATCTCAAACTGCTGTGGTCAGAATAGATTGCCACCTGAAGGCGCTCGACAACATCTCTGCCACTGCTGTCTCTCAAGTCAATTCAAGTCAATTTTATTTATATAGCGCTTTTAACAATTGACATTGTCGCAAAGCAGCTTTACACAATAAAAAGAAGTAAGTCTGTATGCAATGTGTATGAATCAAAATGATAAGATTGTCCCTGATGAGCAAGCCGAGGGCGACGGTGGCAAGGAAAAACTCCCTGGGATGGTAATAGGAAGAAACCTTGAGAGGAACCAGACTCAACAGGGAACCCATCCTCATCTGGGTGATAACGGATAGCAGGGATTGATCCACTTAATAATGTGTACTGGAAGTTCAGTGTAACAGGAGATGTGTTAAAATTAAAAGGAGTCCAGTTTGTTCCTGGAGGCTCAGGTAGACTGTAGGAGATTCCAGTCCTGAGCTATCGAACAACTGAAGTCACAGGTCCCCAGAGCATCAATCGATGATAGGACAGTCTTAATGGAAACCAGCCCCAGCCACCATACGAATCCAGGCAGACCACACGGGGAATCCATGCGACGAGATCTCCAACCAGAAGCAGGACTCCAGGACCAGTTAGACGGGTCCAGAGGGAAGAGGGGTCTGGATCACTGGTAACTGGTCTCTCTGCATTAGGGCAGCACCAAGGCCATTGCATGCTTTATCAGTATGGGTAAAGAATGGAAGTGAAATGTCTGGAAAACTCAAAACAGAAGCACAATCATGGACAAATCGTCTTTATAGTTGGTCAGTCATAGGAACATCTGACTTGCTTGACATTAGCTGGGGTTTTAAAATTGGTTACAGCTTTTCCTCACTTGGTAAAACACCATTCACAGTGACATTGTAACCAAGAAATGTGAGTTCAGTTCTGCAGAACTGCCATTTGTCAAGCTTAACAGACAACCTCACAGAATCCAGTCTCATGAGAACTTCCCTCAGATCAACAAGGTGCTTTTCAAAAGTAGGTGATGCTACCACAATATAGTCTAAGTAGATGGCACAAGACATGGAAATGAGGGCCTCCAGGACAGTGTTCATGAGGCTTTGGAAAGTAGCTGTCGCATTGCATAACCCAGAAGGTGTAAAGCCAAAACTGAAAAAGTCTATTTTCCTGCCAGCAGCCTGTGGCCAAAAAATCGAGAGATTCCTTAATTCTCGGGTTAGGATAGGATTCTTCGATCATTATCATGTGGAAATCTACACAACCTTAAAATCACACCTGTGCTAACCACATGGTCTCCATAACTAGCAAGCTAGTCAGCTGGTTCCGGTGTCCTAGATGCAGCACAAAAATACTTATTTAAAAAAAAAATTATATATACAGGGTGGGCCATTTATATGGATACACCTTAATAAAATGGGAATGGTTGGTGATATTAACGTCCTGTTTGTGTCACATTAGTATATGTGAGGGGGCAAACTTTTCAAGATGGGTGGTGACCATGGTGGCCATTTGGAAGTCGGCCATCTTGGATCCAACTTTTGTTTTTTCAATATGAAGAGGGTCATGTGACACATCAAAATTATTGGGAATTTCACAAGAAAAACAATGGTGTGAAAAACAATGAAAATAACTTTCATGAGTTATTTATAAGTTTCTGACCACTTATAAAATTTGTTCAATGTGCTGCCCATTGTGATGGATTGTCAATGCAACCCTCTTCTCCCACTCTTCACACATTGATAGCAACACTGCAGGAGAAATGCCAGGCTTCCAGTATCCGTAGTTGTAGGTGCTGCACATCTCGTATCTTCACACCATAGACAATTGTCTTCAGATGACCCCAAAGATAAAATTCTAAGGGGGTCAGATCGGGAGACCTTAGAGGCCATTCAACTGGTCTGACACTAACCCACATTGGATAGATCCCTCCAAGACTGTTGGAACAAAAAATATATATATATAAGTACTGGAGAAAGATACGTTTTGAGTCGTTGTTTAAAGATCATCAAAGTGTCTGCTGTACGGACATCTAGAGGAAGTTCGTTCCACCACCTAGGTGCCAGAACAGAAAAGAGTCTAGATGAATGCCGCCCTCGATCCCTGAGAGATGGTGGGATGAGGCGAGCAGTGCTGGAGGATCGGAGGGAATGTGGCGCAGTGCGTGGTGTGATTAGAGCAGAGAGGTAAGTGGGTGCTGGGCCATTTTTAGCTTTGTAGGCAAGCATCAGTGTTTTGAATTTGATGCGGGCAGCTACAGGAAGCCAGTGCAGGGAGCGGAGGAGTGGGGTGGTGTGGGAGAACTTGGGAAGGTTGAAAACGAGACGTGCTGCTGCATTCTGGATCAGTTGAGGAGGACGAGTTGTGGACAGAGGCAGGCCAGCCAGGAATAAGTTGCAGTAGTCCAGTCTTGAAATAACAAGGGACTGGACAAGCACCTGAGTAGCCTGTGAAGAAAGAAATTGGTGGATTCTTCTGATATTGTAAAGAAGAAATATACAAGAGCGAGTAAGGTTAGCGATGTGTGGGGAAAATGACAGATGATTGTCCACGGTTACCCCAAGATTGCGGACAGTGGCTGAAGGAGTGATTTGATTGTTGTCCAGGGATATCACAAGGTCTTGACCTGGGGATGAGTCACCAGGGATGAACAACAGTTTGGTTTTTACTCAGATTGAGCTTCAGTTGATGAGTTGCCATCCATGCTGAGATCCGGGTGGAAACCTGAGTGTCACAGAGAGGAAAGGAGAGAATAAGTTGAGTGTCATCTGCATAACAATGGTATGAAAATCCATGCGATGATATGACCTTACCAAGAGACCGGGTATAGAGGGAGAACAGGAGGGGACCAAGTACTGAGCCCTGCAGGACACCAGTAGAGAGTCTACATGGGGCAGATGTAGATCCCCTCCATGTCGCCTCATACGACCTATCTTCTAAGTAAGAAGCAAACCATTGCCACACTGTTCCACAAATTCCAAGGCTTGTAAGAATAGATAATAGAATCTTATCTTGTGGTTCACTGTGTCAAATGCAGCTGACAGGTCCAGGGGAATCAGGACAGATGACATTTTAGCAGATCTAGCAGCATGAAGCTTCTCAGTGACTGACAGAAGTGCAGTAAGAGACATTTGGTTATAAACAGTCCTTTCAAGAATTTTGGATATAAAAGAGAGAAGTGATATCGGACGATAGTTGTTAACTTCTAATGGGTCCAGGCAGGGTTTCTTGAGGATGAGAATAACCCTTGCCTTCTTAAAAGCAGCAGGAACATGACCAGATGATATGGAATGGTTGATGATGTTTGTGGTGAAGGGAAGGAGTTCTCGTGAGATGGCCTGAAGCATTGTGGAAGGGATTGGGTCTAAAGAACAGGTGGAGTGGTTAGATGATGACATGATCTGTTGAATCTCATCAGACGACAGGTTGGAGAATTCTGCTAAGGGAGGGAAGAGAAGGTCCTGAGATTCTGCTGTAGGAGTTTGGTTGGGAGCGAAAGACTGGCGTATTGCTGCAATTTTCAAATGATAGAATGTGGCAAAATCGTCAGCAGTCAGAGAGGAAGGAGGAGGAGGAGTCGGTGGGTTGAGTATTGAGAAGATGTTATGGAGTTTGCCAGGATCATGTGCAGAGGCTTCCAGCTTTTCTCTGTAGAAGGCAGTTTTGGCAGAAGTCACGTCACATGAGAATTTGGAGAGAATATTCTGGTAAGAGACAAGATCGGCATCAAGCTGCGATTTCTTCCATCTTCTCTCTGCAGGTCTTAATTCTCTTCTGTTGTTGCGCAGTACATCAGATAGCCAAGGAGCAGGACAAGACGTCTTCCTTGGTTTAGATGACAGCGGGCAAAGGAGCTCTATGGATGAGGAGAGAGAACAAAGTTTCAGTCGCAGTCTCTAGTGGTAGAGAGGAGAAGGAGTCTGGGTCTGGGAGGGATGATAGGGTGCATGAAGACACAGAGGAAGGGGAGACAGAGTGAAGGTTTCTGCGGGTAAGAGAGAAATTGTGGTGGTTAGTTTTACACAGAATAGGAACAGTTATGGTGAAGGATACCAGGTAATGATCAGATTTATGAAGGGGAACAGTAGTGAGATCTGTGACTGGGGAAGGGCGGCAAAAGACGAGGTCAAGAGAATTCCCTGCCTTGTGTGTGGGAGCGCAACTGTTTAGAGTTAAAGAGAAAGAGTAAAGGAGAGGGAGAAGGAAAGAGGATTGGAGTTTATCAGAGGGGAGGTTGAAGTCTCCTAGAACAGTGAGAGGAGTGTTAGCAGAAGGAAAAAGACTAAGAAGCATGTCCATTTCATCCAGAAAGTTTCCTAGAGAGCCAGTGGACGGTAGTTAACCAAGATGTGGAGGTTAATTGGAGAGGTTACTTTAACTGCATGAAATTCAAATGATGAAAAACTGTGATGAGACAGGTCAATAGGCGAGAAGGACCATCTCTTAGACAACCGCAGACCCGTACCACCACCTCTGCAAGTTTCTCGTGGAGAGTGAGAGAATATTGTAACAAACCTATTATTCATACTATTCTTGCAATAGTAACTAGCTGTTAAAAGAAATAATGGGTAAGGACCACCAGAGATATCGATTATATATTTAAAGTGAATCCTTTTCTCCTTCACCCCAGTTTATATGTTCAAATAAAGAACTAGAGAACGTCCCTCTCCTCTCCCAACGTCCTTTGGGAGCGATGTCTTTTTTATGGCAGCGCGGTTGCAGAGGACAATTTGGTCCTGCGCACACTCCCCAGACACCGCCGGTGATGCGTTAATCCCCGGAGCTCAGCTGACGCATACCCCAATCCTTGGGAATATATTTAGAAACAAGCATAGAACAAAAAAACCCTCCTGCATAGCAGGAGGAATATTAAGCAAAATATGTGTACGCCATATGTGCCTCGGTGGGCATTACACAAACAGACATAAACAATACAGACCCAAACATATTCACATGCGCATCGGATAGTCTATCCCGCATTCGGGTTTACAAAGTATTACACTTTTAGAGGTAGCGTTAGCATTAGCATTAGCTTTTAGCTTCTGTGGTGAAATGGCTGTTGTTACCTGGCCTAACCTCTCTTCTTCTTTTATTGGTTTGACACAAATGGTTCCCATAGCACCTCCGCTAGATGGGAGCCTGTAACTAGGCAACTGCCTGTTACACCCCTCCCCCTCAGAAGAAGGCATGACCTCGCCGAAAAAAGGCTTTAGATGAACTACATGGACCGTGAATGGTCCAGCTTGGCTAATCAGTTGCACCTGATAGTTAACCTTATTAAGAGCCTTGATGATTCTAGCCGGTCCCTTCCATTTCGGAGCCAGTTTGGCCATATGCGAGTCCTCTGCCCGAGACTGAGGGAAAATGCGCACCCATACGAGGTCGCCCACATCATATGTGATCGCCCGTCTTCTGGTGTTATAATACCTCCCCTGCCGTTCCTGGGCCCGGGCTACGTTTCTCCGGATGGCTTGGAACAGTGCTTCCTGATGCTCCACTGTGGCATAGGCAGTAAGATCAGGTGCGATGATTCGATGCAGCATTCTCTCCAGTGGTCCCTTTAGCTTCCGACCCAGTGCTATCTCTGCCGGGTAAAATCAGTGCTTTCTTGCCAAGCTGTATTGATGGCAAACCGAAGCCATTGGTTCCAGTGCTTGTGGTTTTCTCTGACGAATGCTGCAATCATGAATTTTAATGTTCGGTTAGTTCATTTCGTGATGTTGGTCTGTGGGTGGTAGGCCGTGGTGAGCTTTTGGGTCACACCCCAGTGTCGGCAGATGGTGTTGAGAAGCTGGGAAGTGAACTGCGGACCCCTATCGGAAACCAAGTAGGCTGGTGTACCCCACCATGTGAAAATCTCCCTTGTTAAGATGTTGGCGAGGTTATGAGCTTTAGCTGTTCTCAGAGGAAACATCTCGACCCACTTGCTGCAGTAATCTACGACCACCAACAGATGGTTGAGCCGGGATGACCGGGGAAATGGACCCATGAGATCTACCCCCAACATAAAACCAGGTTCCACTACAGGGGTGCTTTGTAGTAAACCTGCCAGCTTACTAATACGTGGTTTATACTTCTGACAAGTGACGCAGTTCTTACAATATTCCCAGACATCTCGGCGTATCTCCAGCCAGTAGGCGACTTCTAGTAGCTTCCTTAGGGTCTTCATCCGCCCCAGATTACCGCTGAGAGGGTTGTCGTGGGCGTATTGCAGGTACTGAGGTCGCAGTGATGTTGGGATGACCAGTTGGAGTAGACTACACCCCGCCTGTCTGGGGACTTGGTGATATAGGAACTGGTTCACGATGCAGTAATGTATTTTCTTGACATCAGGATCTAACTTTGCCTCTCTCCACAGCTCACGAAGCGCTTCATCCTCCTTCTGGGCCTTTTCCAACTCCCCCCAGTCACAAGGCAGACCCCACTGCATCTCATTGCCTTGGTGTATCGCCAGATGGCCATTCGTAGTCTCTCCCTCCCAGCGCCGTGAAGGGAATCAGGTACGGTATTGCATTGCCCCTTTCGGTACTGAACTACAAATTTGAATGCCTGCAGCCGGAGTACCTAGTGTGTTAAGCAGGAGGAGGGGTTCGGCTGATTAAAAGCCCAGGTCAAAGCAGCATGATCTGTGATGATGGTAAAAGCTTTGCCTTCCAGATACTGACGCCATTTCTGCAATGCCCACACCATAGCCAGACATTCTTTCTCTGATGCCGAATATCTGCTTTCCGCTCCATGTAGCAGCCGGGAGGCGATCACATGTTCCCCATCCTCGTGATCCTGGGTGAGTACTGCCCCCAGGCCGACATTGCTGGCGTCTGTCTGCACCTTGAAGGGACGGTTGAAGTCTGGGGCTGTTAAAATCGGTGTGTTTTAAAGAGCCACGCTCAGGCTCCCAAACAGATGAAGGAGAGCAAAAAACCCACCAGCCTCCGCATCGCTCACACAAACACATTTGCGCGCCATCAGGTTGAAAGAACCCAACTTAATTAATGGCACGTAATATCTGGAACAAATATCTGCCCATATGTATCAATATTTCTTTTGTCATTTAACCATGCATAATGCTCCCCCATCAAAAATCTGATAGGGCATTAATCACTTATCACAACTGTGAATAGATGCGGCAGCAGAGACAGATTAAATTCTCATAAACATTCACACTTGAGAACAATACTAAAACAACTAAAAAGTTCCAGAGATTTTGCGCCTGTTATCGCAGGACAGGGATGACCTACAGTATACTACTTAATCTTTTACTGCTTATATTGTTACCCTAGTTTCATTAGGTTTTACACAATTTCATGTGCTGTGTGTGTTTGAGAGAGAGAGCTTATATTGTCTTGGATTACTACTACTACCACTACTATTAATAATAATAATTTTTGTTATGCAAATTAAACCCATGGGACTCAAACATCATCACCAATCATCATTTCAGGTGCTATTTGTGTATGTGTGTGTGCGAGAGAGAGAGAGAGAGAGAGAGAGCTCATGCAGGTCGAAAAAAAAACTTCAAACACAGCATTTAGCACTAACAGTCTGTAGTGGGCAGAGTCAGTACATTCTCCATTGATGTTTCTCACCTTACAGATCTGGCCATTAAGAACGCAAGTTTTGAGAAAAGGGATCTCGCGGCAGTTCGCGGGCGGCTGTGAAAATTGAAACTGAAGCCGAAAATGTCTCTTATGCCATTGAGAGCAAGCGACAGAGCTCATAAACGTATTTAAATATAGATATGTATTTATTCTTCATTTTCTTCTCTCCTGCAATGATGATTTTTCTTTGACTGCACTTTCTCCATTCAATATTATTATCATTAGTAATAGTAGTGAAAACTACCGCTGATTAACTGTCTCTGCAGTGGTTAAAACAGCGGATTCATTTCATTTGGGGTATTTCTAACAGGCAATCTACTAAATAATAATAAATAGATAAAAAAGCACTTAAACATTTAACCCAGCAGTTTTTAGAGTGTAACATAAAAAATATTCCATTCGTAAAACAGCATAGATGAAATCATAGGTTGTGTATAGAGTGATTAAAAACAATACAACAAAGCTTATGGTAAATAAATTCTCAGACTCTACATGAAGTATAGACATGATTTTGTTTTAGTCTACTCGCTGACAACGTGACCGCGCACTCCGTGGTGAACACCCGCGGACCCTTACTGTAATCCATCTTCTCACCTTTCATTCACAATAGGTGTGAAGTTATCAAACCGGTTTCACTGATGGGGGAATTGGCAGAATTGAGGGGTTTAAAATGAATTAACAAGATCGAGCAGACGTCTCTGCCTAAAATGTATTTCGCCTTCACATTGTACTGAAGCTCAGCACGTCTTCTTTCCTTGTTTTAATCTGTAATATTGTGAAATAATAAGTAAAAATTAAATTTTGCGTATATGCTTAAATATTCCTTTTTATTTATGGATATGTGTATTATGTTTTATCTGCATTATTGCGAGACGCGATGACTTTCTGTGATTTTTATCGATAAATCGCATGGGTTTATCAGCCTTTTGATCAAAACGCTGCCGCACGCATTGGCACGCACGCCGATGAAGTTAACAACCATCTCTTTTGTCTTTTCAAACTTCAGAGACAGGTTGTTGTCTTTACACCGGTCCGTTAGCCTCTGCACTTCCTCTCTGTACGCTGACTCATCGTTCTTGCTGATGAGACCCACCACAGTTGTGTTATCAGCAAACTTGATGATCTGATTGGAGCTGTGTGTTGCTACACAATCATAAGTCAGCAGCGTGAACAGCACGGGACTGAGCACGCAGCCCTGGGGGCCCCTAGTGCTCAGTGTGGTGGTGCTGGAGGTGGAGTTCCCGATCCGCACTGACTGAGGTCTTTCGCTGTTGGGGGATGATTGTATTGAATGCTGAACTGAAATCTATGTACAGCATTCTGATGTAAGTGTCTTTCTTGTCAAGATGAGACAGTTCCAGGTGGAGTGTGGTGGAGATGGCATCGTCCGTTGAATGGTTTGAACAATACGCAAACTGCAGGGGGTCCAGCAGAGTCTTGATGTGTCTCATGACGAGCCGCTCGAAGCACTTCATGATGATGGGTGTGAGTGCAACAGGGCGGTAGTCATTGAGACAGGACACAGAAGACTTCTTCGGCATGGGGACGTATGCGGAAGCCACATGCGCCGTGTGTCACCGCTGTCTCTGAAGTGGTTGTAGATTTTCTGGGCATGTGCGCGCTTTGCCTCTCTGATGGCCCAGGACAGTTTGGCCCTTGCTGTTCTTAGGGCCACCTTGTCCCCCGCTCTCCCCTTGAGTCTCTGGTCCTCAGAAGTGCATGCACCTTCGCAGTTATTCATGGTTTCTGGTTGGGTCGTGAGATGATATTCTTGGAGACAGTGACATCATCGGTGCACTTGTTGATGTAGCTGGCTGATGACGTGTATTCCCCCAAGTCGGTGTAGTCACCATAGGTTGCAGCCTCCCTAAACATGTTCTAGTCAGTGTTCTCGAAGCAGTCCTGAAGAGCAGAAGTTTTCACCTGCTTCAGATCCTGTTTTGAACACCTGACGAGTGGCGTGTTTTCCCTTCTCGTTGCAAAGTCCACATACTGATGGAATTTAGGAAGCACTGACTTGAGATGTGCATGGTTGAAATCTCCAGCGACAATAAACAGTCCATACAGGTGTGTATTTTGCAGGTCACTGATCTTAGCATACAGTTCCCATAGCGCTTCCTTAGCATTAAGGCTAGGTGGAATGTCCACTCCGATAATGAAAACGGTGGAGAATTCCCACGGTAAATAAAAAGGTCTGCATCTAACTTGCACAATCTTCAGCAACGATGAGCAAAAACTAGAAACTGGCACAGAGTTCTTACACCATTCCGTGTTGATGTAAACACACAAGCCGCCGCCATGAGTCTTACCGCACAGAGCTGCGTTTCCTTCGGCATGAAATGAGGCTAGTCCGTCTAGTTGAATCGCGGTGTCTGGAACTCCATGTCTCTGTGAAAACAAAGATACAGCAGTCTCTAAACTCATGCTGTGTAGCCTGTTGAAGTCGGATGTAGTCCAGTTTATTTTCCAGGGAGCAGACGTTAGATAAGATGATGGACGGGAGAACCGGCCGGCTAGGGTTTGTTTTTAGCCTAGCACAGACTCCCGCCCGCTTGCCACGCTTCCTCTTCCACGCGCTCCTGCGTGCTACTGCCGCGCCGCCATCTTGGATCCATGTACAGCAGAGGTCCTAAAACTGACCCTTGTGGGACTGCATATTTCACTGGCATTACACTAGACAGTAAACAGTGTTCATACTTACCACCGCCAGACACTTTTACTATTTTTTTTTTTATTTAGATCTACAAAATGGTATTGATCAAACAGATAGAATCTAAACAAACAAACAAACAAACAAAAAAGCTATAAATTCGAAGGTGTGTCCAAACTTGACTAATACTTTAAATTTCAATGTGGGATGAAACCTCATTACAACCTATAATAAATTGGTAACCATTTTAATGCATGTTCTCACAGGAACTAAAATTGGAAATCAGAGGTACATTTACATCTCTACTACAATGATGTGGTGGGGAGCTCAGGCTTACTGCAGACAGTATTACACAGATCTGGCCAGTGGCAGAGATTCAGCAGAGAATTCAGTTATTATAGGAATGACCCCTGGCTGGACTTGGTTTGGTTTGTTCAGAGACAGCTGGAAATGGACAGATCAAACTAACTTCACTTCCAGCCCGATCAGCTGGATGCCTGGAAAACCTGATAATGCACTGGGGAGCCAAAACTGTGCTTATTTAAATAACAGTCAGGTCTATGATGCACAGTGCTCGAAGATACTGCCTTTCTACTGTTACAAGGGTGAGTTTAAAAT
>JAAGKR010012486.1:0-15000 GCA_011419295.1 Clarias macrocephalus
GGGGATACCTTAGATGGGGTGCCAACCCATCACAGAGCACAGGTGCACACACAGTTACACAATCAATCAGACAATATGGGCAATTTGGAAACAGCAGTCTGCCTACATGTCTTGGGATTGTGCAAGGAAACCGGAAACGACCTACAGAGGAAACCTACAAAGCACTGGAAAAACATGCAAACTCCATGTGCATAGACCAAAGGTACGATCCTAATCCCAAACCCTGGAGGAGTGAGGCAACGGTGCTAACTGCTGAGAGCTCCTGAGGCCAACCACAGGAGCAAATTTCATTCATATAGTATCATTTTTTATGTAAATAGTAAATTTACATAAGAGCTGGCAGCAGGCTACATTGATACAGTCAACCTTATTCCCACCACTCTCATGATGTGATGAAAGATGTGATGGTGGTGGTCTCTTCCAGAATCTGCCTCATCTACAGGACAAAAACTTACTGAATATTTGGTTGAGGATGTAATATGATGAAGTTTTTTTTTTTTTTTTCCAATTGAAATTTTATACTTCAAATACTGCTCACCACTCCTAGCATCATTGAAACAATCTTTTGATTGGAAAAGAATGGAATATCTTTTGAATTCAATTGATCCGGTTGCATTACATTGATGTTGTGGTGGCTCACAGTGGCTTAATTTCAGTCTTGGCCTGGTTAGCTCTGCTGGTTAGTGTGTGGTGCTAATAACGCCAAGGTCTCGGGTTCAATCGCCGTAAGGCCCAACACAACGATTTGCTGTTTATGGGGTGGTGGTGGTGGCTCGTTTTTATTCCAGTCCCTGTACCTGAGCAGTTTCGGAAAAATGTTATTTGTTTGTTAAGGTCACTGTGCGGCTTAAAATTGAGAGCCAAAGAAATTCCTGGAAAACTATCCCTCAAGACTACACTAAAAATACAAGGACGTCTGGGTCTTAGGTAGCCTATAGTATATATGTGTGTGTGTGTGTGTGTGTGTGTGTGTGTGTGTGTGTGTGTGTGTGTGTGTTAGTTCAATAGTTGTTTGGTTAATTATGTATGTATTAACTGGTTAAGGCAACTGACCCTTAGCAGCCCATCAGTGACCTTCGTTAACCAAACAGGCAGTAAACTTGTGTCACTTGTCAGCCAAGTCTGCTCTCCACAAGAAAAAAATAGTGTCAAGTTTTTCTTTCCATCTGAGGATTATAAATGGGCCAAAATGGTCCCTGTCATCTTTTTCCCCAAAATCTGTGAAATGCTGCCAATGCAGTTGATGCAGCAAAAAAGGAGAGCGAGAGAGAGAGAGATGGCATTAAGCTTTCCTCTGCCCTACTGTGCACTTCCATTTCTAGAGATTTGGCTTACTTTTTTAAAATGAATCCTCAGAGAAAAGAAACCTTTGCAATTATCACTAATGGTCAGAAAAACATTTTTGGACTTTACGTATTTTGCTAAACCAAAGAGTAAATTGAAAAAGTCAACAGGGTGGGTCGCAATAATTGGGAATAACACTGAATTATTTTCTGCTCATTATACTGTGCTGCTATGAACAAACAAGGAAACTTAAATGTTCTCTAATTCTCAGGAGCATGCTCTTGTTTTATATCACACATTGTATCTATTAAGGAAGTACTTAAAACATTTGTTTAAGCATTGCTTACTCACTTACTCATTTTTTTATATTTTTTTTATAACACTTACACTCTACAGGGTAGCTGGTAGCCTGGAGCCTATCTCAGGGGACCCGAACCCTCAAGCCTGGAGGTGCGCCTTATACACAGGCATTTTAGAAACCCTCTTATAAAAGCTTATTTAATACGTGGGTAAACGATTAAGGAAAAAAAAGAGCAAAGAAGAAAAAAGGACAAAGATAAGAACAATACACTTTGTCAAGTGCCAAACAATAGTTTATACAGTATGTGAAGACGGCGAATGTACAGTAGGATAGCACAGTGGTGTGGCAGGTAGCATTGCTCCAGATCTCTGGCTCTCTTGAAGTTTTGCATATGTTCCTTCTGTCTGGTGGATTGGCTACTCTAAGGATGTGAACGTGTACACCGTGCCCTATGATGGACTGGCATCAAACACATTTTTGCCTCATGCTAAGTGTTCCTGGGATAGACTCCAGATTCACTGTGAACCTGCCTAGAATAAAGTACTTACTGATGGTGAATGAATGAATGAATTAATGAATGAATGAATGAATTAATTAATAATTCACCCTATAGCAGGACAATGCCTCATGGTTATATTGTCTTTACAGGTAGTAGGAATAGAATAGCCTTCTAGTTAGGATCAAACTTTCAGTTTAAATCAGACACCTATTCATTTTGTAAAACAGTTTTTTTTTTTTTCTCTCCCAGATCTGGGAAGTTCATGAGCATATAACATTTTGTTGCTATTCCCAAGATATTTTCAAACTCAGGTGTGTTGATAGTTGAACTGGCAGGTCACTTTCTTGCTTGATTTCTTTATGGGTTTGTTTGACCTTTCACTTTTGGCTGTCCTTTTTACTCAAGCTGTCAGGGCGAGACCTGCCGAAGGTGCCACTTGCACTCTCTTACAACGTACACCCTTTCAAATCCACTGTAGGATACAAGCATACCAAATAGTCTGCCCTTTCTCTGCCTGATTCAACCTGATATGATTGGAGCACAATTCACTCACACATCTCTGCTGAGGATTGTTCCACATGGATACCCTAAAAAATGATGCTTCCAAAATCATTGCTTCAGTCGATAATCTTACCCAAGTACTGTGGTGACTGTGTAAATACTGTACTTAAGAAGATGGAGAAGGAGTCACGGAAAAATGAGGCTCCTGTTAGCAAGCTAAGTATCTTAGAATGTTAGCGGCAAGCTTAATCTTAATCCTTAAACCTTAACACTGTATCCATTAATTATGCGACAGATAGCTAATGCTAGCTAGTAGTTGCACTACTAACTGCAGACATGGTGCAAAAGATTAAGGTTTATTTTGGACTATCTATCTACAGTATATACTACTTGTGGAACTATTGTATAAAAACAATATCACACTCAAAGTTGTGCTGTTGTGGGGAATATCAGCATGGCTCTGATACCTATTACCGCATCACAGCCCTGCTTCTGCCCCTGTAGAATGTAATAACTATAAATCCCACCATCTGGTTCACCTTGTATGATTACAGTTCTGACTGAGTAATCGGATTGGAATGAGAGATTGTAATAAATGGTAACAGCAATCAAAATACAGTTTTGTATCACGCCACCGTCATGTGTTGTAATAACCGTTAATTACACTGTCTGCAGTACTGAGGAGAGAGCAACTGATGCCCAAAAACCCAAATTCAAAACCAGACACAGAAACACTTTGGGCTAGAAAACACATCTGATACGGTTATATCAGATGTATATGTATATATGCTTCTAAGTCATTCTGAATTGCCTTTGCGTTGTTTTTCTTTATATAAGTCGAGCTACAAATATAACTAGCTTCTAACACAAGGCTGAATCGCAAATCATTCTCGAACAACAGATGATTATAGACTCTAGCGCACACCTTGCTGCTATTAATCCCATCATTTGGTTCACCCAGGACAGAACTGATTCTCTTTTGAAGAGAAGTTTATCTCTCATAATTAGCATTAAAAATCAATACAGTGTGAGATGGCAAACTACCATTATGGCCCCACCCTGTCCTATGATTTTACATTTAAATGTATTTACTAACCTAAAAAAATTAAGACTCATTAGTGAGGGTGCATAAAGGGTTGTGGAACTCAAAACACAATAATAAGGAAACTTGTTAATGTTAATATTCAGAAGCTGACTTGAAACACAGCTTTAGATGTGCATAGGTGGCCTATTTACAATAAATAAATACTTGTGTTACATAGAAACAGAAGATGCATTTGTATTTAGATGTAGATATTGTATCAGACTATACTGCACTATTTTATGGCAAAGTCTGTACAAATGAATTAAACACCTCTTATAAACCAGAGCACTACACAAACCTTGAGTGAGAAATTATTTTTATGTGTATAATGAATTGGAGGGCTATGCACCATGGGGACACGTTATAGTTAAATGACCCACACAGGCAAGGGACTGTAACACTTTCAGGAACTGCATGTTAGATTTTAAGAGGCAAATATTTTTGGGTTGTTTTCTAAACAAGAAGTTAGAGTGAGAAGAAAAAGTCTGATATTTTTCAAAAATGTCAAGCTCCAAGTCTGTTTGGTTTAAGGGTGGGTCAAGGTTCAGTCCAGTGCATGTGAGGACCTTCTGTTAAGGATTCTCTATAAGTGTATTGCTTTTAGTTTTAATGTTGTTGCTGGCAAATCTTTTGGTTAAAAGATTCAATCTTTTGGTTTTGTGAATCCATAGCATATTTCAGGAATACTGAGAGGACAAGGATAGGAAAAAGAAGCTCCGATCCACAGGGACTTAATTGAGATGTAAGACAGCAAAAAGCCAACCATTATACCATCTTTTTTTTTTTTTTTACACCTACGGCATTTGGCAGATGCCCTTATCCAAAATGATTTAGTTCAATTTAGGGCCCAAAGGTGGCAGCTTGGCTTTGAACTCACAATCCACAACTGACTCAGAGACCAACAGCTTAACCACTAAAGCTACCCATCTTTGGAGGGTTTTTTTATTTTTTTTCATATCATTCTTCATATGAAATTAAAATAAATGCTATACATTAAATGAAAGAAATGGGAACAAATGTTTTATTTATTTTTATTTTATTTATTTATTTTTTTTGTGACAGGCTGAAAAAGTGCCTAAAAGTCACAATTTAAAAATGGGTGGGTTATTTAACAACCCTAGCAGCAACCTCATTTCCTCTCTTATCTGTTTTAGCCACTCAGCATTTAGCATCACAAGTATACTGATCACTGGTCTGATCATCTGTCATCATCTGCACTTGTTTCTCACTGGTTCATGCCTTACATATAATCTACATTTTTTTTTTAATGCATCCATGATTTATAGGTCACTGTGTGGCTTAACAAACAACACACACATTTCTCTGAAACTGGTCATGTACAGTGACTGGACTGAACTATTCCACAAGACAAAAAAAAAAAAAAAAAAAAAAATCAAATAAGTGCATCGCTTTGAAAGAGATATGAAGAAATGGGTTGCGGCTCAAGACTTTTGCACAGTGCTGTATGTCTAGCACTTTGTTTGAAACTTTATATAGTTACACTGAACAATTGGATGCAGCAGTATGAAATGCCTCAGTTAGTGCAGCAGACAAAATATGTCTGAATCAAACACACCATCTGTGATTATGGTCATTCAAAATCGCATGGCATCTGGCAGCCACTACACACATATTGAAGAAGAAAAAAAAAGAAGAAGACTTTATACCAGCTGCATTCAGTTACTTGGTGGAAAACCTGACAATGAAGTATTTTTTTTAATACAATTGACTTAATAGACTTGAAATTTGACTTGGGGAGAAAAAAAAAAAAACACATCACCAGTGGACACTTCTAACAGACCTTCTGTTCATCTAGCAGCTGTGGCTCTTAGCTGAAGCAGCTCTCCATGCATAAAAAATGCGCCTTAAATGGATGCAGTAGTGCTTTGTAGCCGCAACAGCCAAAATAAAATACAGTGAGCGAACAGGACCAGCAAGGCCAGTTCTTTAGTTTTTGGCATATTCTGAATGCATTCATTTTACAGGCTTGAAACCAAAATATGAATATGAGACATGGAACGTCTACTCGTGCCTCACCTGGAGTTCACGTGTAAAGGCTGTGTTTGCTAACGCAAAAGTTTAATACAAATCTACAATGATCAATCAGTTACAAGTAGAACCTTTTGAATCAGCAATATTCACATCAAAAAAAATGTCAGCTACGATACACTCCTAACAAATTCTTATTTAAATGCATGCGATTTCCTAATCCACATGGTATCAAATAAGTTTTTTTTTTTTTTTTTTTTTTTTTTTTACTTTGAAATTAGTATCTTGCTTTTATATTACATCATATTACATTTGACAGCAAAGAGGGGGGAAAAATCCTTATTCAGTCCACATTTCTATCTTTTTGTGGGGCTTACATTTAGAGTGTTTAAAAGCAGCAGTCTTTCCCTGGTCCTTTATTTACTGTTAAAAGCCTGTGAAGAAGATTTTCTCTACATTTCATCACTTTAGTATTATCTGGCTTAAGAGTGACTTGCAGAGAGAACCTTACAATGCTAATGTCACCGTCTGACTTGTAAACAGAAGACACACTCATGTCTAGAGGCTTTTATTTTGTGTACTTTAAGCAGGCATGAAGACAGTTTGAATTAGAAATGGGTGTGGTATTCGTCTGGTATTCTTCCAGAAGTCTCAGATACTACTAATGTCACTTCATTAAAGCAATTTTGATTCATAAAGCGACCTGCAATATTAGTTTGACGAATGTGATAAAAGTGCATACACAGTTTACCATTATAACCATTTGGGATTTATTTGTATCCCATTCAAAAAGTCTGGTCAAATCTTTTAGTAGTAATAATCCACAATTCATGTCGACTTCTTAAACAGTTCTTGATGGTTCATGATAATACATTGTTTTTTAATTACTTCCCATACGGTACTTTTTTTTAATCAGTTGCTCTGATTGCTGTGCTCTCAGTATTGAAGTACTGTACAGTACCTACAGCAATTTCTTTTTTCATATGGATTTTAATACTGCTTGCAGTTTGGCTATTAACCATTTTGTACTTTGGGCAAACACATCAATTTTCAGTGTACAGCAAATGGTTCCTCAGTGTAGAAAATAACAGTCTGTATTCCCAACAGTAGCTATTTGCCTATGCAGAAGCTCAAGCCCTCCAGGGTAATTTATGACTGGAAAAAAGCAATGAATTCGCCTGCCTGACTGCTGTGTGAGCATCTAAACCGGCATTAAAACAAACCTAGGTTATTCTGCTGGCCCGCCCAAGCACAAGGCCTCTCTGATCATCATTACCACGTTCCTGACTTTATTCTCTTATCTCATGTGCCTTCTGCTGTCTTAGTCATGGCATATACATTGTTTTACCTGCGAAGCTTTAACTGGGTCATTGCACTACGTTCCCATGCCTCTATGTTGTACCATCAGGCCTTACATTCACCCTAGAAAAAGTAAGGCAAGGATTGAATACAATTATTAATGTTCAGTGAGGAGTGAGATGTTTAAGTGAAACCATGCATGCTGGTATTCAGCCATCATATGTAAGTACAGACTTTTGCACTGTTCAGAGAATTAGAAGAATTAGGTTGGAATTTTTCCAGCAAAAAAAAAAAAAAAAAAAAAAGGAAGAAAAAGAACAGTTACATGCAATCCTGTGGGATCCATGGGACAACTTTCATGCACAATATCAGCTCGGCCATGGATGGTCTGCTAACCCCACTAGTTTGCTACAAGTTGTAGCATCATGTCATGCTGAAATTATTGCTTTAACCTTTAACTACATAAACAGAATTATAGAATATTATTTCAGCTCAATATTAAATATATAAATATAAGGCTAATAATTAACTATGAGCAATATGTCATACATGTTCGATTTCTACATGTGCAATACATTTAACCAGTGCAATAACTGTGCACAAATGTAAAGGTGTGTATGTTTCTCATTGCATGCTTTTGTATATAAATATACAGACTGTACATAACAAACAGTGAGGTTTGTATCCCTCTTTTAATTTTGTGTTTTCTTTTTTTTTTAATCATCTGATCTTAGCGAGTCTCAGCATTAAGCAAATATGAACTCAGACAAACAGCAACATAAAACTGTCTCTCTGTGCCATTATACACATACAACAAAATCACAAGACCGGGGGAAACATTCCAAGTACAGTGGAACCTTGGATTGCTAGTAACGTGATTTGCAAGACAAGCAAAAAATTTTAATACATTTAAAAAAAATGAAAAGTCTTGGTTTACGAATACCGAGTATCATGGAGCACGTATGCGCTTCTTGTTTTGACGCCGAGCGTCACGAGATCACAACTAAGCCGAAGGTTTTTCTCTCTCTTGCACTGCGGAATTGTGGGTAATTGTCTCCCTTGCTGGGTCTTAGTGTGCGTCTCTCATCAACATCCGTGCACGCATGTACTCTTTACTAAAACACTGTGACCATGTTTGCGTATAAAACATTTTTTATTTTGTGTTTGTATGCGTGTGTGTATAGCGCGCATGTACAGTACTGTTTATTATAACACACGTGTGTGCTTGCATGTAAAGCAAATGAAAATGTCATTAGAGAGGTTAAAGATCTATTTTCTCTCTCTGTATCAGCGTGCACTTTGTGTGCGCGTGTGCGTCATTGGACACCGTGCCCCTTCACACCCCCCCCCCCTCCTCTTGCCTTCATACACACAAACACACACCCCTAATCCTCTCGCACACTCTGACGGAGACACCTCTGTCGCGATTCTTTTCAAAGGTAAAGTGCAGTTTTATAGGGGAAAATAAACGAGAAATCTCTCTAATGACACTCGAGTGAGCGCACACTAATGGAATCACTGCTGTAAAGTAAAAATAAAACTAATTAAAGTTTCCATCAGTGTGTGTGAACGTGTGTGCAACTCAAATAACAGAGGAGGAAGGCGTATTGTGTAAGACGTGAAGAGGGAGAGGGGAGGCGCTCATTCCTCCTCTCCTCTTACTTTAGCTTCACAAACATACACACACACACATAGACAGCGCCTGCACTCACAAACGGAAACACTTATCTGTCGGGATTTATTTGTACTTTTTTTTAAAGGTAAAGTGCAGGTTAATTTGTTTCATTTTTACTTTATATTCTGTAAAATTATGTGGAATGAATAATTTGAGTTTCCAATACTTCTTATGGGGAAACTCGCTTTGATTTATTGTGTTTTGATATACGAGCCGAGTTGATAACCCGGAACAAATTATGCTCGCAATCCAATGTTCCACTGAATTCGCATTTCGTGCTGGTGGATCATAACCAGGTTGTAAGTACTGCTTCAAAATGTCAAAAGAAGAAAAATGATCAAGAAAAAAAAAAAACTGTTTGCATTTAAACGCAAACAGGCTGTTCATCAGCTGATCAAATGTTTAAGACCAGAGGTCAAAAATACCCACAACAGAACTAAAATGTCTAAACTAAAAAACTACAAAAAGGACTTAGTAGTGAGTAGCGCCACCGTTCTTGTTGATAACTTTAAACACTCGTTTCAGCATGCTCGTCCAACCTCGACTGCAATGGCGCGTTGCGAGAGCCCTTGCTTGTGCAGCTCAGCAATCCTGCCACATTTAAAAACAGAAAGCATTTTTGCTTTTGCCATCAGGAGATCATGACAGTGTGACTGTCTGAAGGGCAGTGACATTAAAGCCATATTTTTGCACAGATTTTAACTTTTAAAGGCTATGCTCTTAAACTTTTGATCAGCTGATGACCAGCCTGCTTGAGTTTAAAAGCATTTTTCAATAAATTGCCAACTTTCTATTTTTTGTCTTTTGCGCTTGTTTCTTCTTTTGGCATTTTGAAGAAGTACTTACAACCTAAGTTCTGTTAGACAAAACAGTGTTTTTTCCCCCATAGGAATACATGCAAATATAATTCATCCATGCTCTGTCACAATGCACTATGAACTATATTTATTTTGTTTATATCACAAAACATAAAAAAGTATGAAAAAGCATTAACTATACAAAAACAAATACAATCTTAACTATAAACATAAAGTGTACTTTTTGAAAGAGTAATATTTTTTAAATGTACATATTGTTCACGCACCTTTCTTAGGGAGACTCGTGGACGTAGATGAACGATTCATTCTTTTTTAAATGAATCTTTAACTCGACTCAGAAGAACGAGTAGTCTTGGAGAGTGATTTCGTCCATTTTCTATTAGGTGCAAAGCGTCGCTAAAACCTCCGCAGGTTATATAAAGTAAACAGAAATGAGGAGTTACTTTTGAGTCTTTTGGTCCAAACCGTTTGTTGTTTTGTCACGTGATGCCCATAGACTTTATGCAGTGCAGTACACAGGAAACAGAATTGAACGGTTCTCCTCAATAAATCTTAAAATGATTCAAACTTTCACTAGGGAATGGAGGAGAGGAAGATGGGTGAGGAGAAGGTTAGTGCTTTGAAAGTAGACTCCCCTTCCATAATAACACTGGGTAATTCTCCTTCAGGCATTTTTTCTCTTTTTTCTTTCTTGGCCTCTGGTTCGTCTGTGTGCGTCGCACAAAAAAAGACACTGCATTATCGTTCATAAGGTGTAGCACTCTGTTCGCCACAGATTTGTGCAGATGCAATTCCTTTGCACAGGCTTGGATGTCTCTCTGCTTCGCACGAAACTCTTTTATCATGTGAGCGATCCGTGACCGCGGACTGAGCAAATTTAATGCTGAGTGACGCAGTCATGCCTTAGTTTAGCTCATAGTGGCAGAGTCGTGTTCCGAGAAGGAGTTCATGAACAGAGACAAATTTTAGGCACATTTTTGGGTTATGAACTGATTTGTTGGTACTTGGGGGCATTCGTGAACCGAGGTTCAACTGTACCCCTGACTTCTTCAACAGCATTTAAGGGTAAGGGTGCTTAGTTGTCGCTAGGTGCTGCGAAGCATCAGTCCTTCTTTAATTGATCATCAGTAGCTGTGAAAACCTCAATAAAAGCAGATGTTTTGGCAGTTTGCTGTTCTGGAGCATTCAGGTGTCTATTGCCAAGAGGAAAAGACATGAGCATTGGTCTTAGAGAAGCTGGACATCAATTTGGAAAGGGTGATATAACCGAGTTCATCATTCTACAGTGAGAAAGATTTGGAAGTGGAAAGCATTCAAGGCAGTTGCCAGTCTTTCTAGAAAGTGGACGTCCCAGCACATTCACCCCAAATGTTAAAAGCCAGACAAATGCAATGCTCAGAAAAATACAAAAAAAAATGTCCTATGGACAGATGAGATCAAAGTGGTGCATGGTCTTAATGTCCAGTTGGCAAAAACCAAACATCACTTCTGCACTACACCTTATACTTACTGTCAAGCCAAGTGATGAATGCATGATAATTTGGGCTTCTTTTTGCATTCACAGGACCTGGGCACACTGCAGTCGACAATAAACTCTACTATATACAGTACAAGAGTATTTTAGAGGCAAATGTGAGACTATCCGTCCACCAGCTAAAACCTTAATGAACTGAAGCAATGTTCTAAAGAAAAATGGGGCAAAATTTCTCCACTATGTTTATATCGTGCTTGGTGGGTTTCATCCTGTCCAAAGACATGCAAGGAAGGTTATTTGGCGTTCGGAAATTGCCTGTTTTGTGTAAATGATTGTGTGAGTTTGTGTATGTGTATGTGTGTGCCCTGCGATGATTGGCACCCTGTCCAGGGTGGACCCTGCCTCCTGCACTGAGTTTCCTGGGATAGGTCATCCATGAGGATACAGTGGTATAGATGATGAGTGAAAGTGAGTGAAGTAATGGCATGATGAAAAACATTATTTGTTATTATTTGTCTGAGGATGGATTTGCCTAATATTGACTGAGTGTGTGTGTGTGTGTGTGTGGGGGGGGGGGGGGGTCCTCCTATTAGCATAAACGGGGTGGTTAAGGTGTTGGCCTGCTGATCAGGTGGTGTCCAGTTCGATCCCCAATGCCACTGGGCTGCCACTGTTGACTGTCGTTCACCCCCAAGTGCTCAGATACCGTCAGACATCGACTCCATACGTAACTGCCACAGAAAAGACTGAAATATCTCCAGGATGGTGTGTATCTGTTGCTCGATGTGCCAGATGGCATGTAGACAGACCCTTATTAGCACAAAGGATCACCCAGTCCTTATGTTTTTGCTTGTTTGTTTATTTGTTTGTTTACAGGAGAGCACAACCCCCTTGACATTTTTTTCTTAATTTGTTAAATGGACAATTTAAAATGAAAAGCTGAAACGAAGAATTTATACAAATAATACTCTGTGCATATAATAGAGTTTCATTCTTAATTCTTTTTTTTATTATTATTTTTTTTTTATCTCATGAATAACGAAAACTCTTTGAACGTAACCTGACTGAATGTTCTGTACATAAAACTTGTCATGTAATTTTTGAGTCAAGTTTTTTTTGGCTTTAAGTTACCAACTCTGAACACAGCCCCATGTTTCTGCCTGTACTTTTCACAAAATCACATGGGTAGTTAAGTTCATTTGTGTGTGTAATGCCTTGGCCGCTCTAGGCCTTGTCTCTTTCGTCTATGCTCCATGAGCAGTGCAGTCAAAGCTCTCCTGTAAAATAATTGGATTTTTGTTCTGGAAACTGCCTTTTTTTCAAGCAGGATTGTGGAAAATATGTTATTAAACTTTTTTTTTTCTATCGTTCTAAAAAGTCCTTCATTTCAACATTCTTTGAAGATTGTTAGCTGTGCAGATGTTTGAAGAAGAATAGAAGTAGGAACAGTGCATTAAAAACCTTTTTTTTTTCCTTTCCTGGAAAACAACCACAAAGATGAAAGCATGTGAAAATGAAATGAAATGTTCTTTTCAAACAAAGACGCAGTGACCATATAACTGATTACAAGAAATTAAATTTATTGGATCGACATCACTCAGATGGGAAAGTACGGTGCAGTTTATGTCACACAGAATATCATATGATGATTTACAAACCCTTTGTATTTCATACATGTTCCAGTTACACAACATATTTCTAGCTGACACTGTTCAATATTGTGGCTACAAATCATAATCTCTTTAATCACAATGGATTATAATAGAGCCAATTCGGTTCATTAGTTCTATTCTCTCGATGGACACTGACTGCCTGATTGGTTCTCCATGCATATTCATGTAATCTGTTGTAACAGTGTACTACATTACAGTACAACAAAAGCTGTAAGTACATTAATGGAAAATGCAGTCAATAATTCATCATTCGGTTCAGCTGAATATAAACGATTGATTAACAGTATCAGGTTTGCATTCATTACTCAACATGCAAAACAATATCATTTTGTCCATTCAGGTGGATCACATTTATTGTAATTGTTGTTTCTATGTCAGGTATATCTAAGTAAGCATTGTTAACGTTAAACAACACTGAAGTTTACAATCATTACTTTTTGAGCCATCATAAATGATCTGAATCTTTATAGTCATTATATTATACACTGTAAAAAATAAATCGTAAATTTTACGGTAAAAAAACGGCCGCTGTGGTTGCCAGAATTTTACCGTAAAAAATACGTTATTGCACTGGAAAAAAATAAGCCGGAAATTTTACGGTAAAAAAAAAATGGTAGCTTTGGTTGCCAGAAGTTTACCGTAAAAAATACGGTAGCAACGTTTTTGGTTATACAGGATTACACTCATTATACTGTATATTCTATGGATTTTAATTGTTTCTTTTTTTTTAAGCCTGGCCAGGAATCGAACCCAGACCCTGGTGGTACAAATCGACAGTGCTAACCACGACAATACTGTATTTGCTGCACAATTGTTGTCGTTGTTGGACTTCCTCGGTTTCCCCGCACGACTTGCACTCCAACAACGACAACATTTGTATAGCAAGCACAGTAGTGTAGTGGTTAGCACTGTCGACTTGCACCGCCAGGGTCTGGGTTCGATTCCCAGCCGGGCTTGAAAAAACAAAACAAAAAAACAAATCTAAAATGTGTGCAATTCTGTACAACCTAAAAACATTACTACCATATTGTTCACGGTAAACTTCTGGCAACCACAGCTGCCATATTTTTACTGTAAAATTTACATTTATTTTTTACAGTGTAAGTAAATGTCTTTCCTATGGAATAAGTGGAAATATACCCTATAGTCCATTTTATTATAAAATGCACACGTGTTTACATCTACAGATAATTTATAATCCAATACACCTTCTGGGATGCCTTTGGTGAAGGGTTAAAAAAAAAAAAAAAAAAAAAAAAACTCGCAATCAAAGAAGGTATCCTGGAGGCAAATATCATCTGTAGATGCTTATATTTAATTGACAGACTACTTGATTTTTACTGAAGAATGTATCTCTTCTATGGTATTTTATACACCTTGTTGCCCCTTTTCTCCTTTTTTATGTATAAATGGTTCTATACGATAAAAATGTATAAATAAATGTGTATTTTTTATGTATAAATGGTTCTATACTAATAAACTTAAAAATTATTACTTGGCCCTGGTAGAACAGCACTCTTGAGAGAACCTGATCAAATGTTATAATACAGGTTAAACCCTGGCCAAGTTGATTATTCATGGGTCAAATGAAAAAGCACAAAGAAAGCAGTATGGATAAAATAGGAAGAAAAAGATATTGAGCAAGAGAGAACTTTTAATAAAGCCTGGACCGCTCCGAACATCTGCTGGTTGAATTATTTTTAGTTATATAACAGACACACTGATATTCAGGGTTAGGGGTAATAAAAGCAATAAAAGAGAAAGCGAGAGCAAGGACAAAGAAGGGAAAAAAAATCTAAGCTGGTCATTCTTTTAATGGAGTTTACTTCAGTTATATCTTCCTGCCCAATAAGCAATTCTGTACAGTCGATAAAAGCTCCAGCTAAATTGTTTCCTTCCCTTGCAGGGAAATCATCTCAAAATTGGCTTGATATAACTGTTTTCTCCCTGAGTGCATGTACACAGGTCCTTAGTGATTATGGAGCAAAATGCTACAAAGGCACTTGAGTAATTACCCTTTTTACCACACAGGAGGGGGTAATGACCAGGTGTAATGCATGTATACAAAATGGCTGGATAAAATCAATATACTGTATTTTGTAAGGACTAGACTTATTAAAGCAAGTAAGAGTGCAGTAGCCATTGCATCTCAGAAGCAGGCAGTTGTGCTCGCTGCGCTGTATTATTTAAATAAAAATAAAAAAAAATGGAGTTTGAGGTAAAGCAGACCTAATAAACATGTCCTAATTCAGTTACTTACACGGTATCTTATCTATAATGTGTGATCACTGTGTGTGTGTGTGTGTGTGTGTGTGTGTGTGTGTGTGTGTAGTACTCATCTTTATAGATAGATAGATAGATAGATAGATAGATAGATAGATAGATAGATAGAGAGAGAGATAG
>JAAGKR010012488.1:1495-16326 GCA_011419295.1 Clarias macrocephalus
CACACAGACACACACACAGACACACACACAGACACACACACAGACACACACACACAGACACACACACACAGACACACACACACAGACACACACACACACACACACACACACAGACACTACAGTAACTTATACTTTCAAGTGACTTCTGTAACCTGTGCATTGGTCACCTGTACTCCATTACAAATTATATTTCAGTTTTTTTCTTTTTTTGGTACCTTATATAGTACTTTGGTATACAACTTTAAATTGTACTGTAGTAAATTATACTTTGGGAACTATTTTGGTAACGTAACTATGGTTATTTTCCCCCCTCACTAAATTGGATTTTAAAAGGTCACACTATGTAACCTTCAATCTAATATTTTGGCAGCTTGTATTTCACTAGTGCTTACTTGTACTTTGGTAACTAGAATATTGATAACGTCAGTAATTTATACACTGGCAACTTCAGGACTTGTACTTTGGTAGCTGGTACTTCAGCAGTTTATACTTTGGCATCTTCAGTAACTTTTGCCTTTAATAATTTGTACCTTGGTAACTTCAATAACTTGTACTACCGTAACATATCCTGGAGGAAAAACTGTACAATCATTTGTACTAAGGTACCCGGTAGTTTGTGCTTTGGTAATGAGGCTAATTTGTATTTTGTCAACTTCAATACATTTATTCTACACAACCTGCCCCCTTGAAAGATCTCAAGTACCAGGCATATGGTATGTGTATAATTTAGTAACTTTAGTAACATTATAGTACAGATAACTTTTATTTCAGTAACTGTATTTTGGTAAAGTGTACTTTGGAAAGAACTGAAGCTAGTCCCACAGCGTCACTACTGTACGCTAGTCCATTACTTAATTTTGGGACAACACAGAAGTGCTTAGAGTGCGAAGTACCATAACAACATAAATCCCATAAAGGCAGCAACAGTCCGGGTCTCAACAGTTTTCCCTTCAGTTTAAAAAAAAGAAAACATTACAACAGTATATTCTAGTAAAAACATTTCCTGACAGTGATATTTACAGTTTCATATTATAAGTATAGTTTTCTAAACAAAGTAAACTACTTAATACCAAATGTTATTTATTTTAAAACTTCGAATAGACTATACCACATCTACACTTGCTGTGATCAGCCTCATCGTGTATTTAGCAACTTAAGCCCTATTCGCACAGGATTAGTATTATCTGGAGACCTGGTGTGATTTGGAAATCCCCCCCTCCCCCCACCCCACACACACCGCATCTGAATTTCTTGTGGCACAGTGAAGCCTGAGATTTAACTCGAATTTACTGCCTTATCTCCCAGATACGATGTCAAGGCTTTGCATAACATCCGCTTTCGCTCTTCTGATGGTTTTCAGCTTTTCTCTTTCTGCACATCGTATTGTTGTAAAATACCTTCGGAGCACTCCAAGGCAGCCTCCATTCTCCGCGGAAGACGGATAAAAAGGCGCACAGGAAACAAAAACATTGAATGAAATTATATACGAACCCGCAAAATCAGAGACATGCTGATTCTCACGGGACTAAGATCACCGGACCTCAGTGTTCAGCTAAATATATTAGGTGATTTGTGGGGTAATTTATTATAATTTTTTTTTATTTTTTTTACAAATTACAGACATGGCAGATTCGTAAGGGATTAAGATCGCAGATTATTACAAATGACTAGAGGTCCCCAGGTAATACTAATCCCAGGTGAATAGGGCTTTAGTTGTAGTCTTAGGTGGTCACAAGATTCAGAACTAGAACTATGACCTGGAAGGTCCCAGGTTCAAACCCCACCACCACCAAGTGTTCCCTGTTGGGTGTTTGAGCAAAGCCCTTAACTGCTTTAACTGCTCAAATGTATTATGAGATAAAAAGGTGCTTGGCCCTGGATAAGGGCGTCTACCAAATGCCATTAATGCAATGTCAACAAGTATTTTTACATTCTTCAGTTTTCCTGATCTTACCTTCTTGTGAGACAGATGTTTCTTCATTCCTGAACTCAGTATTGTTCATCTGCAAACATAATGCAAACAATATACGATTATATAAAGCATACAAAAGGTTTATCAGCTGTACTGTGTGTATAGAGCAGAGTAAAATCATAAAGAACATGAAGCATAAAGAGCGTAACCTTATTCACTTTAATATAAGAAATACGAATGCAGAGAGTCTCTCTCGAACAAATCCGCATGGATGCATGAAGCATCAGGCTTTTAACAGGAATTAAAAACACAGCCCATGTTGAGTGTTTACTGCATCATCAATCCGTATACTAGACTTTATTTTAGAGGACTAAAAGAACAGCGTGAAATATTACACGATCATTTTTAATATTAAAATTTACTGTAAATTCTGTCTTTTCTTTATACAACAGATTATTGCGTAATAATTAATTGTGTCTTTAATTATACAAGCAGATGTCAGGCTTCTCAAGGACACTTGATGTTTGATCTAATCATCAAATCCGTAGGTAGACCAATATCTTAAAGCTCATAATCAAACGAAACATGATGAACGAGCAGCAGGAATAAAGCTTCTACTGTACACCGAGGAATTGTCTGGTCGAGTCTTTATGAGTTTACCAGAGTCCATTCCCACTGAGGAACGCCTGCAGACACAGAGGACGACTGCTCGTCTGTACTGGAGACGTGTTGAGGAAGGCCACAATCGAGCCAATCAGAAGCAGTTGTGTCTGTGTGAGTGCTGGAGTCCTCGGCTCGTGCATTTAATGGAAGCTGCAGAGTCGTGGAGCTTTCTGCCATGTCATTGTTCGTGATCTCTGGAGAAAGCGGCTGAAAGGAATCTGATTCCATGCAGGGGAAAAATAAACAATAAATATATAGTAAAAAATATATACATAAAAAGGTTTCATATATAGTATTTTCTATAGCATTTTCTTTCCTTAAGTCCTTACCGTGCGCAGTGTTATTAAGGGAATTGCTTTCCTCCAGGTTGCGCTGTAAAGGGAGCATGGGTACTTGTGGTGCTGCGATGTGTGTTCCAGCATCAGGGTTCTGCTCAGCACGGAAGCTTAAACATGGGTTCCCGCTTTCCTGCGCAGAGACAGTGCCCCCTACAGGAAATAAAGCAAAGCTCACATCTGAGGAACTTAAAGCATATAAACACACAGACAAAAATGTAAAAGTTTACACACACACAATACAATCTGAGAAAGTACTCGTGACTGGAAGCCTGTCGAATCAGAAAACTCAACACACACTCCATCCAGGACTAATCAGCAGCCCTGGTGCGCCGGATGAGCAAAATGTGTTTCCAGGCTATTTAGGAATGTATTCATGGTTGCCTGGCAACAATCAGAAAAGGTAGATGATGACTATACTCCTTTATGATGTTAATGAAGTCAACAACAACAACAAGAAAAAAGTTTTCACCCTAGCCACATCGTGGGTGTTTGTGTGTGCAAGACAGCGGAAAAAGCTTTTACTCAAAGTGTGTTACGCTGTGGAGAGACGGATATCGGGTGAGAATTGGCAAATGACTCGTTCGGATAGATCATTTGGGATGATTTTCATATCGGTGCGCATGTTTCTGAATCAGGTGTACAGTATATATGTTCCCGATGACGGTGTTGAATATTGCGTGCGTGGCTCCTCCTCTGTGCGCACACATCCTGTACCTGTATGAACTGATCTGAGGGACTGGTCCAGATCTTTGGTGTATTTATCGATGATGTGCTGCAGACTGTTAGTGCGATGCGAGGAGCCTGTTGGCTTGAGGACGCTAAAACCAAACAGGCTGCTGGAGTGGCTGAGGGAGGCGTCAGGTTTTGCAGGAAATTCGTTACTGATCAAAGACGAATCTGGAAAAAAAAAAAGAAGAGAGAGAGAGAGAGGAAAAAAATGTCAAAAACTAGTCAAAGATTAAAACATATCAGCATAGCGTTATCCTCTTGGTCTCTTACTTTTGGAACTGGCCGCCTCCACGTCAAAAGACTCTGTTAATAATGTATTTAATGGCACGTCACACGATGCTCAAATTTTTTTTTTAAGAACCAAATCATTGCTTTCACAGCCTCTTGGTCTACATAATGCTATACTATGTATTCTGGTCACATGACACATGAACTGCACGCAGGTCTGCATCCTGAGGCCACTCAGATTCACATAATACCTGTTATGTTGAAATTGGGATCGTGTTCACTAGAGAGGTAGCTGCCTGTTGAGAGGGTGGTGGAGGAAAGAAAATCTGGCACACCAGTGGCTCCATCATGAGGCAAGACCATCTCCAGCTGAACACACACACACACACACACCATATGATTAAGACACTTAAGACACAGTAAACACCCACCTATATGGATAGCCATATAAAAAATATTTAAAAAACACACATACACAATAATATATTTTTTTAAATGGCTGGATCCGTCAGCCGTTCAATGGCACCATCAGTGAATCTAAACGTTGAGTAAAAGTGATGTTATGAACAGTTATGTGTGGGATTTAATAATCTACTAATGCGCTACTGTCTCAATGTAAACAAACACCTGCACCAATAGATATTAATGAGAAAAGATAAAGTGAATATTTTTACTGGGATTAGTTCATATTTTTACTTTGGCTGAAATAACAGCGCTGAAGTGGTAGAAGTGAATTTTAACACGCTGGAGTCGTTTTAAGACAAAACTTCATCTTTATCCGATTTATTTTTCCATTTCTCATCTGTGCTTCTCTCTCCGATTACCGAACAGCGAGTGTATTTGTCTGAGCACCAAAGAAGTACAACTTAGTGTAAACAAGGCGTCAGATACTCGACCTTACAGAAGGTGATTTCTGTGTATTAATAAGTTAGACAGAGAGACACACAGGCCAGAAATAATATCACTGATCACATTAAAGATCAGCAGGTTATTCTTAGCTTTAACCTTTTAACTCTTTCTACAAACGCTTTAACCATGAACGACGCGTGCTAACGCTAGTTATTATTATTATATGAGAGTTAATACTGTATAATGTAGCTGGACAGAACACTCACCTCTTCTACATGCCGCTCTGTAGAGTCTGTACCTGAGCATACAGGTTGAAGAATACAATGCAAATGTATTAGTTGTTAAACTGTTAATAGGGATTATATGCTGATCTTGTATTAAACAGATTTAGTTTTTGTTTTGTTTAAACAGTTTCCGCTGCCTGCGTCTCTACCTGCGTCTCTACCTGCTGATTCCAGCCGTAGCATCTCTCTCCACGACAGCTTGCTCGGTCTGCGTGAGCTCTCGTCCGACCTTATGACCTCTGAGCCTAAGCTCGGCCCCGGACTTCTCCCTGAGCTCACTGTGGGTGGAGTCGAAAGGAGACCGCAGGAGTTGGAATAATCCGAGCACTCGGCCGACGAGCTCCCCATACACACCTCGGCAGCTGGAATAACACAGATACATACATACTGTATATATCTTTAAAAAAAAAAAAACACTTTTACTGTAGCGACGTAAGCTGAAAGCAGATGTGTTCGTGCTGCATACCCGTATCCATGGTAACGTTAAGCGGAGTGTCCACTTCCTCGATGGTGCTGAGTTTGTGCTGCTCGAAGTCATGGAGGTGGATCTGGAGCGTCCGGGGTGGACAAGAGACCGGCGGATTCACTCGTGCGCTACTCGGTGTCTCGAACTGAGGATGTTCTGCAGAGATACAAGACAGGGACGTTGATGAGGACAAAAGAAGCTGCTCATTGACAAACTGACAAATTAATAGAAACGATTCAATTATGGCTGTCCATAACAAACCGTTAACTAACAAAAAATTTTTAAAAATTATAAAAACATGGTGTTAAATAAATAAATCTCATCGCGTCTCACCGCTGAACTCAAACACAGGAGCGTGTTGCGTGTGACCCCGACTCTGACCTTCATTACTCTTCTCATAAGCCTTAACAACACTGTCAGGCAATCCCAGCGAGACCGACTGCTCCTGACACGAAAGCAGAAATATTATTCGAGGGAACATTTCAAGATAGAGATTATTTTAAAAAAAATATGACCTTTCTTTTTCTCCGATCCTGGCTACCTTTGCATGCTGTGCTCGGAGCAGCTCATGCAGGACATCTTTTTGTTTTTGGATCCTGTCTCGGACCTGCTGATTCTTCTCCATTTCTGAGTTCCAGCACGGATCGCGATTCTCCGGCGCGACCGCGGCGTCTTTTGAGACCTGCTGAGAGACGGGAACGAGGTTTGTGGGCGTGGCCTGAGAACGCCTGCTTCGGAGATATTCCAGAAAGACAGCAGGTGGGATTAGAGGAAC
Organism: Clarias macrocephalus; assembly: GCA_011419295.1. Classification (NCBI taxonomy): domain Eukaryota; kingdom Metazoa; phylum Chordata; class Actinopteri; order Siluriformes; family Clariidae; genus Clarias; species Clarias macrocephalus. The sequence goes on from JAAGKR010012488.1 coordinate 7,740, forward strand.
TTCCTGAAGCTCTGGAGATCCATCCGAAAGCCTTTTGTCTAATAAGGATGCCGGTGCTGGGTGTGGAAGTGTAGACGAGTCGTCCTCGGGGAGAGCTTGCACTGTTACGTGGGTGTCTGGATACGCGGTTAGGGCAGGGGCGGGACTAGGTAGAGGAGGTTGAGCAAGTCGTGTCGCGTCTGCGAGTACGATATTGTTTTTGCTTTGACCGTCACTCACAACTGGTGTCTGAGTGGAGACGGACGCTCCGGGGTCAGTGTTTAAAAGGTGTGTGATGGTTGTCGAAGGAGGAACGGAGCAAACGGATTGCTCGTTAACTGAAGGTGGTGGTGTTTGTTCTGTTGTCATGGTAACAGAGCCATAACGTATCTTCAATGCGTGCTTGTATTCCTCAAGACTGCGACAAGCATCGTCAATAGTCTTCTTATGGAGGCTAGAACACACAAACACACAGATTATAAAACATTCATAACACAAATTATTTAAAAGTCCCCATGAAAAGAGAAAAAAAATCTTCTATAAGATGAGTGTGACTCAGAAAAGTGCTAAGAGAGAGACGCACGCACACACACACACGCACGCATGCACACACTGACCGGTTCTGCATCAGGAGTCGCTGCTGATACTGCTGGAGTCTCTGTACGTGTGCCCGGTCTGACAGAGGCGCCGACACTTTCACCTGGACAGAAACGAGCAAAAGTCTCTAACAAACAGCACAATAATGTTCCGATTATAAATGTGTCACTAGATTCACTGGACAGTTTGCACGAGTATCAAACATTCATCCAGAACACGGTATCGGTGCTAAAAAGTGTCAAGTAGGTGAGGATCATATAAATTATACTTGATGTACATATATTTAACGCTTCTTATTCCTCGATCCATGCTTTGGTTTTTTTTTTTGCATATTTGCCCTTTTATGTTGAAGTGTCTGTAACTTTTTTTGGATTTGAATCTTTCAATGATCTTAACTGTCATTCAGATGAAACTTTGCTAATTTAGATTTCACATGAAAAGACAATCTGAAAATATTTTATTATTCTAAAATCGTTAAGATATTGCAACATGAATGTGACATGGTTACGGACACTACAGATTTTTTTGCTTTTTAAAACTTTTACCAAAAACCAGTTTAAGCAACAATGTTTACATATCATATGCTTCTAGAAGCTCACACCAATTTTAATATCAATACTCAAAGAAATATGAATAATTTGCATTTTAAATGATTACTGTTTGAAGCGAGACAGTATAACGCTGGAAAACGGCCATTTTTGGAGCTCATATAAAATCATCTCTTCAAAACGGCTGACGTTAGCAACTTGAAATTTTCAGGAAAGCAAGACTGGTCACTTCCATGTTGCATAAACATCACAAGTAGCTTCTTTGGCCCAAACACATTTTCTGTATTATATGTACAACAGGTAAAAAAAAAATAAAATAAAAAATCAGCACCAATACTGTGTTTTGGTCAAATCTTTAAAACCCAAGCCTTTAAAAAAATAATAAAAAGCAAAGAAATTTTGAAAACCTGCACCTTTGGTGAGGGTTCGGAAACCGTTTCCTGTAGCAGTGGTGTTGGTGTCTCCTGTGAAGACGGTTCTTGTAAAGCCTCCTGCAGTCTTTGCCTACACCGCTGCGCCTCCTCTAGCTCAAGCTCTAAACTCCTCCGCTTCTCCTCCAGCTCCTGAAGCAGCGCGAACTGTTCCTGCTGCTGCCTCTGCAGCTCCTCCTCCTGGACAAGACAATCATAACGCAAGATAATTCCTTATATTATTCCTTACAGTTTGATTATCCAGGAAACCTCACATTCTTCTTTCAAACGCACTTCATCTCCGCCGCTCACCCTCAAGTTCCCGTCCGTTTCTGCGATCTGCTCGTCTTCCTGCGTCACAGGTCCGGCCACGATGGAGTCTTCACTCTGCTTGGAATCTGACGAAAAGCAGGAGGAAACTAAGCAAGCTAGATTCACATGTTAACGGTACCAACCCAGAGACATAGAAGATAAAACAAGCAGACTGACTATTTTCCCCCGCTGATGCATCAACCGTGCCTTCTTCCAGGCTAGAAGCCTGCTGCCATTCCACATTGCTCAGTGATCCGCGGTCACTGCTGGTGCTCTCCACTCGGACCGCTCCCTGCTCCTCGGCAGGCTCCCTCCTGCTCCACTGATCCCTCTGAGTCCTGATGCGATCCAGCAGCCTCCTCAGAGCCACCCTACCCGTACCCTCCGCAGGCACTGCGGACCCTGAGGAACATTAACAGTGCGTTAATACAACCTTAATCCGTTCAGGACGCGAGTTCTCAAAGTGAAAGTGTCGTATTGTGAAACGCATTGTCCCATAGGAAATAATGTAAAAGCAAAGAATCTGTTCCAGCCACCCAAAAATATGACCAAGCTTAACAATTTCCAACACTATAATCAGATTTGTGTATATAAAAACAAACAAAACATTTAGAAAAGGCATGTAAATGAAGTAAAATGTGAAATACATAGACATTAAACCTCATTTAACCTTAATTTATAATTCCTCTTGGCATCAATTTCTTGTAAAATGTCAGTTCTTGTTCGCGTTCGCATGTCGAGGTGCCGCTGTATATTAACGCTGCCATAACATACCCCTCTATATCAAGCTTACTTGAGTCTTAGAGGTCTCCAAAATGTGTCCGTTACTATGACACTTAGAATGTTCATAACACTCAGATTCCTGAAATTCCTTTTGTAGAGAACCTTGAAATTATTTAAACTTTTCAGTTTATTGCATAAATCAAAACAAATTGTATTTCCTTACTCATAGGCTGGTTTTGAGAAGCAATTGGCTCCTCCCCCGAGGATCCATCTTGCTCTTCCTCCTCAAACGGTGCTTCCTTGGGTTCGAGGGTCACGTCCAGGTCGAGGTCACTTTCAGGTCTGCTGTCTGTTTTAGCGGACGGGAGAGGAGGATGAGGAAGAGGCTCGGACACCATCTGAAGCAGCAGGTCGTCTCTGATCTCTGGAGAAGATGCAAAAACCACTCAGACTGATTTTTATTACGGTACATTAAAACTTTTCTTTTTTTTTTTTTTTTACTTTACTCATGGAGCTCATCTTGGGATACGTACACACCTCACATGTGACAACACGGTTAATATATTTATATTATTCATATACACGATTAATTTATGTTATTTCCCACAACATACAGTCATCTTAAATCTGCCTGCTAAGTTCCATTAACACACGTTTACACTGGCGTGGACGTTCTCATACGTTACCTTTATCTTCAGTGCACAGGTCCTGAAAGGCGACCTCCAGGTCTCTCTGCCGCTCGGCTCTCAGCTCATCCTGTCTGCAGAGCGGCTGGAAGATTTGCGCCGGCATGTTGTTCACCATGTGTCTGCGTCTCTGCAGCTCCGCTTGCTGCAGCCGCTCCAACTCGCACAGCAGCCTCGCGTTGTTCTTCCCAACACACACACACACTGTATTTAGAATAACTTTGCTTAAGATCAGAATCAGAGAGGTTTGATGTGCATGATTCCATATTGTGGATCACCTGGAGGCCTTTTTCCTTACGAAGCGCGCGGTTTCCTCGAAGTCGTGCCCTCTCGAGTTGTTCCTGCCGATCACGGGCTTCCTCTTTCTCCAGCTGCTCCAACCGAAGAGCCTCCACCGCCGCGGCTTCCTGAGCGTCTGCCTGCACGGATACAAACCATGAAGTAATAGTCATAAAAATATAAATAATAATAACAAAAATAACAAATTACAGATGTAACATAATGCTGCATGACCTGCATTTTCCCCACTGCTGAATTTAGAACCAATAATAAAGTCACACTACAGGTTATGTTTGCAGAATTTGGGTTTCTAAACTAATAGAATATGACTACAGGAGCACAAGCGCGTGTGTACCTGGACTGTGTCCTTCTCCCTGTCCACTCCTGCGGTCTCTGGGACGTGGTAGTGTGTGGTGCAGTAATGCTCCGTGTTGGACACCTTGGGTTGTACTGGATGCTGAATCTCAACCTTCTGAAAAGCAAAAAAAAAAAAAAACAGAGACTGGAAATGACATCAGCTTTAGAACATTTTTATTATTTTCTAAAATCACCCTTTTATCCAAAGTTTCCAAAGAAACAATCAGCCAGGACACAATTCTTCTGCTAATGTAGCCAACAACAAAATCATAGACGGCAGCTACTGATTTATCGTCACGCCTGATTCATTCACACGCCTCCTGATGCTGACGATTGTTGGATGTATAAGAAATTAATTTAATAACGCTGAAAGCATTTTTCTCTTTGTGGTGAAAGATGGGCCGTATTATTACAGATTAGAACTAGATTTAAATTCTACACCATCGTCTAACTTAGATTTCTGCATATAGATTCCGGACCGCATCGTCTACCCCAGTCGAACGGTTTCCAGGTAACTGATCCCGATTTCTCTAACGTCCTTCCTCCGGTAGAGCGGCTCGATTACAGCCAGTCATCATCGTGATTATTTCAATCGTTAGCAAGATCACAATTACTCGTTTATTTTTACTGCAAGTTAAAATAAATATTTTTATTGTAATGTCACATGAATATAACACTGCTTTTGTTGTGCCATCAGCCTGTGAGGATTTTATTAGCATGATTACTGTTATTATTACAACAGTAATAATCACAACAATGACATCATATCTATATTTTTAAGTGGGGTGTGGGAGGTGAAACCCATTGGAACAGAACTGTTTCTCTAGCGGCGATAATAGCTGTATAGAGACTTTATTTTTGCTATTATTGAGAAGTACAGTTCTGTGCAGTCATATCGGTGTTTAATATTTACAAATTCATGTTTGTTTAATTGTGGGAAGCCAAAATCGTGACCGAGATTACAATTGTATTAGCCCCGTTCTCCAGGCACCGGTTCTGTATAGTAGCTTTTGTAAAAAAAATTTAAAAAAAAAACGATTTATACAGTTTTTGCTCAGAAAGCGAATCGTTCTGTACCTCGATGGGGTCGGGGGCAGCGTGCGGGAGGCTGGCGATTTTCGCTGCTCTCTCCTTCTCCAGCATCAGAGCTTTCTTCCGTGCTTCGACGTGCCTGAATTAGAACAGCGTTAGAACATCATCCGCTATTAACAATCCTTTATTTAACACACACGACACAAATTACAACGTGCTCCAGTCTTGGCTGTCAAGTGCAGAGTGAAAATAAAAAAGACTTGCTGATCTCAACTATAATCAGCGTCATTTTAGGAAAGACAAAAAAAAAAACAGCTTGGTGACATGAATAGTCGAGAGTGACGCAAACAGGATGAAAAAGAAGTTTAAAATCAGATCTGGATTAGATCATTTAGTCTGCAGGATGACTGTACCGGTTCCTCCGCTCCTCTTCAGCCTGTCTCTGGGTGACGAGGTTTCGGAGAGCCTTCTGATGCCTCTCTGCTGCGCGCGCCTCATTCTGTCCTTTCTTCAGAACCAGAGCCTCCCGGTCCGGCTCCTGGAAACACGTACACACGATTAAGACGCAGCCATCACGTAACATGAGAGGACTGACGATTTAACGAGCTTAGATTGTTGACGCTAAGCAGATCGCTGTGAGATCTTCAGACCACTGGGTGGCACGGACGGCGTCTTTACACTCACATTTTCTTTGGCGTCTCGGTGTCCCTGACCCACGTCTCTGAGGGTTTCCCTGTAGAGCTTCTCCAGGGTTTGAATTCTCTCCCCTCTCTGCTTTTGCCATTCATCCTGGAGCGCTGTGGCGAGACTCTGCAGCTCTCTCTCCTTCCTCTCCTGCACTTCACGCCGCACCTGCAGCGCAATGTAGCGCTCCTGTTCCCGGACCTTCAGTTCCAAAATAACAACATATGCTTTATTACACAACTCCGACACTGTCAATTTAGGTGGTTATGACAGGCTATGAAATCATGGTCAGGCCCCAGTGTTGGGTAAAGAGATAGGGAGACTATTTTTTTTTAGACAGATAGATAAATAGATGTATGATAAAAGACATAATTAAATTACACTATTTTAAGTAGAAGGATGGATGGGCTGAGACAAACAGACAGATAACCAAACTTATACTATTTTTATATACAATACAGACCAAAAGTTTGGACACACCTTCTCATTCAAAGAGTTTGAATTTGTATTATGGCAAGAAAAAAAAGCAGCTAAGTAAAAACGAGTGGCATCATTACTTTAAGAAATGAAGGTCAGTCAGTCTGAAAAATTGGGAGAACTTTGAAAGTGTCCCCAAGTGCAGTCACAAAAACCATTGAGCGCTACAAAGAAACTGTCTGACATGCGGACCGGCCCAGGAAAGGAAGACCGAGAGTCGCCTCTGCTGTGGAGGATAAGTTCATCCGAGTCACCAGCCTCAGAAATCGCAGGTTAACAGCAGCTCAGATCAGAGAGCAGGTCAATGCCACACAGAGTTCTAGCAGCAGACACGTCTCTAGAACAACTGTTAAGAGGAGACTGTGTGAATCAGGCCTTCATGGTAGAAGATCTGCTAGGAAACCACTGCTAAGGACAGGCAACAAGCAGAAGAGACGCGTTTGGGCTAAAGAACACAATAAAGAACACAAGAAAGAAAACTCGCTGAACGAGAAGGGGTGTCCAAACTTTTGCTCTGTACTGTAGGTAATTGATAGATTTTTTGATTTTATGTAGACTGCAGTCTACATAAAATGTGTACGGACAGTCAGTCAGTAGATAAACTGACTAATTTTCAGATAGACATGGTTAGGGTCAACCCTAGACCCTAGACTACTTTTAGATAGATAGATATTATGTTAGACAGGTCCATAAAGGGACAGACAGACTGACAGATAAAAAGAGTTAATTTTTTACTTGGATGGACAGACAGACAGATTTCATGTTAGACAGGTACATAAATGGATGAACAGACAGAAAGAAGGAATTTACATTTTAGACTGGCACTTAAACAGATGTGTGGGCGGGCAGACAGGACTGACTGACTGGATGGATGGATGGATGTATGGATAGACAGACAGACTATATGGACAAAAGTATTTCCCCAAACCTGCAATGACACTGTATCCACATACATACACTTCAATATGGAGTCAGTCTCCCTGTTTTAGCTATAACAGCTCCCACTCTTCTTGGAACGCAGTCCGCAAGACGTTAGAGTGTTTCCATGGGAATTCGGGCCCGTTCACTCTGTAGAGCGTTTATGAGGTCAGGCACCGATGTTGGACCAGACGGCCCGGCTCACAATCTCCGTTCCAGTTCATCCCAAAGGTGCTGAATGGGGTTGAGGTCTCAGGGCTCTGTGTTCGGTCCGGTCGAGTTCTTCCACAACGAACTCATCAAACCGTGTCTTTATAGTCCCTGCATTGTGCACTGGGGCGGAGTCATGCTGGAATAAAAAAGGGCCTGACTGACCCCTTATTTATACCCCGTATACACCTGAATTCAATAATTAACACGTTTGGCCGAATAACTTTGTCCATACAGTGCAGATAGAGAGACAGACAGATAACAGTACAGTACAACTTTATGTAGCGATGAATGATGGATGGACAGACAGTCAGTCAGTCAGACAGACAGACAGTCAGTCAGACAGACAGACAGACAGTCAGTCAGACAGACAGACAGACAGACAGTCAGTCAGACAGTCAGTCAGACAGACAGACAGACAGTCAGACAGAGTCAGTCAGACAGACAGACAGTCAGACAGACAGTCAGACAGACAGACAGTCAGACAGACAGACAAACAGTCAGACAGACAAACAGTCAGACAGACAGTCAGACAGTCAGACAGACAGTCAGACAGACAGACAGACAGTCAGAGCACCGCTGTGAGTGTAGGATGGTGATCAGACCTGCTGTAACCTCAGTTTCCTCCTCCTGTGCAGCTCCTCTCGCAGCAGCAGCGCCTCCTCGTTGGGGCTCAGGAGACTCGGCTTCCTGCTCTTCCGCTTCATCCTCCACTTTTACTCCTGGTCAGCTGCTGCAGTAGTAAACAATCTCACTCTCTCTCACTCTCTCTCACTCTCAGTTAGCTTAGCTTCACATGTAGCTGACGCGCTGGATCCCTGCTCTATCTAGAGCTGCTCGTTTAGCAAAAACATCTGTCAGTCCATCAACTCTTACTGGCGTAAAATAAATAAATAAATAAATAAATAAAGAAAACATCAGCGGTGCCGGTGTATAGTATCTATCTGAAAGCAGTGTTTGATAAAAACCATGGCAACGCCACAGACTCTTTGATCTCGCCGCCTCACCGCGCTGGGCCTGACAGTTAACTAACTACCATGGTTGCCAGATTATCAGTACAAACTCAAGCAATCCCCTTTCAAACCAAATCATATATTCAACGTAAACATCGGCACTAACATTTTAAACAATATAAGTTATACGGTACATACCTTTATTCATTCGGAAATGTCACTATTGAACGAAAAAAAGGACAAATGAGAGCAACTGAATCGTTTCACCAAAAAAAAGGTGAAATCTGGCAACCCTGGTACCTCTGCCAACGGATCAACAAATCATTTATTTAGTTCCGGTTTTCAGCGAGTTGCTTAGCATATCATATTTAATTCGTCGTATAAGATGACTGACCAGGAATTAAATCAAACGCATATTTGAG
>JAAGKR010012489.1:0-16325 GCA_011419295.1 Clarias macrocephalus
AGAGAGAGACAGACAGGCGAACAGACAGAGAGAGACAGACAGGCGAACAGACAGAGAGAGAGACAGACAGGCGAACAGACAGAGAGAGACAGACAGGCGAACAGACAGAGAGAGACAGACAGAGAGAGACAGACAGGCGAACAGACAGAGAGAGACAGACAGAGAGAGACAGACAGGCGAACAGTCATCAGTCAGATCAGTCAGTGTCCCTGGTGAGAACCCCGAGCTCTCCTCAGAGTCAGGACATGATCAAACCCTAAATAAAATAAAACCTAATAAATAAAACACAGAAAAATCAGTATGCTGAGTGACTGACCGCTCCATTAATCATTAAAGAGTCAAATTATTTAACTCTACTTGTTTGTGTTTATTCATTAATTCTCTCTAAAACTAACCCAGGGAAAGTCTCAGAGGCTCGGCTAGCTAATGCTAATCCACACCGCTAATGCTAATCCATACTCCGGCAATAACACCACACTTAAAATTATTATTTTAATAAGAAAAATAAAACAATAAAACGGGAGGTCAGTAGATGAGACCGTGACACTGTGTGTGTGTGTGTGTGTGTGTGTGCGCGCGCGCTCTCAGGACACGGGTGTTAGCTTAGCACTGTGAGGTAGACAAGGCGAGCTAACAGCAGCCTGACGGCAACAAACCGCGTGTGTGTGTTTAACGCCAAGAAAAACACTCCTTTACGATGATAATAATAATAACAATAATAACAATAATAATATTGCGAGCATGCTAGGCTAGTAAGCTAACATGCTAGGTGTTCTCCCAAGTGATTAGCAATACATCCTATAGAATTAAATCAGGAAAACACAAATATATATAGTTTGCTAAAAATATAAATAAATACATTTGGATATAATAAAAAAAAATAAATACATGCCATTTGAAACTGAAACTAACGTCTGTTTATGGATTTATTTACTTTCTGTATATAGTTTTGTAAAATAAATAAATAAATTTTATTTTTGTAATCCTTCTTTATTTAATAAAATGTTTTATTTGCTTTTTATGTTCAACTTTATCCTGTACACTTATTACATTATTTTATTATTTCATCTGTAACTAATTGATTATATAAATATTTTAATGATCACATGGATAAAAGTTATGTAATAATAATAATAATGCTATGAATAAATTATGTTTTCTTTTGCAAGATGTAACTATCAAAGTTTTTTATTTTCCACCATATGTGCAGACATACAGAGGAATCGAAATATCGTTTCTCTTCTCTCTCAAGTGTTCTTTAATGCAACACAGAAAGTCTGTATAAAATATCAGCAGTCAGTGCAATATAGAAACAGATGTTTGTATGAAGGTAACAGCAGTGTACTTGTAATAAATAGATATAAATAAACAAATTGCCTGTAGTGTGTGCATGAGTGTGTGTATGTGAGAGTCTCATGGAATAGGCTCCAGGCCCCCGTGACACTATATACAGGATAATGCGCTACAGAGTGAGTGTGAATATTATATAGTAAATATCATATGGTTTATGATCTAAAAACGTCAGTTATTGACATGTAAAAAAAAAAATTTCTTACGAATAAATTATGTTTCCTTTTGCAATTTGTAACTATATATACAATGAGATGATATTAGATAGTTTATGATACTTTACCCTGGAATAAAATGATCATAAGCCATGTATTATTGTATTATAAGTTATATTATCTAAAATAAAATAAAATAAAACTCTTTATCCTGATCTATTCACATTATAGTTGCAAATATTAGGTTAAACGTATTCGTTTGTGTTTGACAATTTGAAACATTTTCTTCTTATTATTATTAATAATAATAAACTGTGCAGGCTTTTCTCTCATGTACTCATCTCCCGCTGTCGCCAAACCGCCTCAGGTGTCGTAAAAAAACGTGATTTCACTTCGACACTTTTGTAAACTTTTTGGCACACTGCCACAATCAGTAACAACACACACACACACACACACACACACTGCAATGTCTCTCTGACTATAAGTCACAAACTTCACTTCCCCAGCGGATTGTCCTTATGTGTGTGCAGTACTGAGTTCAGGTCATGATGAATAAGAGAAGCTAGGCTAACTCGGTGGTGCTAACAGGGGCCGCAGTGTTATTGGTGTCAGAGACTGATAATTATCCTTAATATTATTAACAGCATTATTACGTACCCGAGCGGAGACAGTGTGTGTGTCGCAGCCTGAATACCTGGATCACCTCGTTCACCTCCCTGATACACTCCACCATGTGCTGGAGGATCTGCTCTGCGGTCAGCACCTCGTAGCGGTAGTCCTCCTCCTCCTCGTCCCGGTCAGCCCCGAGGCCTCCCCCGCTGCCGCCGCCTCCTCCTCCGCCGCCTCCCCCGCCACCCGGCTCCCCGCAGCCGTCCCGCTCTCCCCCGGCCACCACCGGCTCCTCCAGCTCCACCTCGCCCAGTTCCAGAGCGTCGTCGTCGGCTTCCTCCTCAGCACTGTCCTCGCTGCACTCCTCCTCGTCGTCGAACTCGTAGTTATAGCCCTCGTCTGAGTCCATTCCTTAGCGTGATTAATGTAATTATTATTCGGTGTGTCTTTATTGTAACAAAGAAGCTTTCAAAAAATCAACAACAAATAAACACAACACACACACACAGCTCTGCAACTCTCCAGGCTAGAAGCTGCAGCCGCATTAGCACACAGAGCTAGGCTAACGCTATGGTCCAATCCCAAACGCAGCTGTTCTCTCCTCACACGAGTGCACTACGCAGAACTGAATGCGCGAGCTGGACGCCACACTAAGTGCTAAAGTGGATTAGGACGCGGCGCTTTCCAGTCACCCGCATTCCACCCGACTTCGTTCTGATTGGATGAGCGTGTCCGGAGTCCTGAGCTATGATTGGCTAATTGTACGAGGACTTCAGCCAATGGAATTGCACCCATTCATACGTGCTGCTTATGAATATGACGTAGTCGGGAAGCGAGTTTAGCTGAGTTTACTATATGTAATATTGAATGTACTGGGGTTACTATTGTTTTCGATAGATACAGATATACATCCTAATCATTTATTTATAAATGTTGTACTTTTTACATTTAATACAGTTGATATATTTGTAATAATTTAATTTTATTCTAAATGTATATTTGTAGATTTTATATTTTACAATATTGTTCACATGCAATTTGCCTCTTCTTACCTTCTTATTCTATCTCATCTTTCATTTTTTAGGTCATCAACAGGCGCACAAGCGTTTCACTGCACTGTGTATGGTTGCATACGTGGCAAATACAATTGTAATTTGAAATAATTATGTACAGGATTGTAATTATACTTGAGGTAAGATCTTAAACACTACATGGCCAGAGGTATATATGGACACTCTGTTTGCTTGTAGATACTCACTCATTGCCTATAGCGCTTTATAGTGTTTACAGGGTTGTGGAGCCTACACCCTGGACGGTGTGCCAATGCACACACTACGGGCAACCTGAGAACGACAACGATCCTAATCTGCATGTCTTTGGACTGTGGGAGGAAACCAGAGCACGCAGAGGAAACACACCAAGTACGGGGAGAACATGCATAGAACTCCACAAACACGGACTCACAGGTGGAAATCGAACCCTGGAGGTGCAAGGTGGCAGTGCTAAACACTAAGCCACCGTTCTGCCTGGCTTGTAGACATCTAAGTAAAAAAAACACAGTACCAGCCTCTGCTCTCATCTAAAGACTTTCTACACTTCTTCTTCTTCCAGTAGGTTGCATTACTTACCGCCAGCTGTAGGTCTCATCCTCCTTCATCTTACCGGCCTCCCAAAGCCCATTTTGAAGTGCAGCCTTCCTTAAGATAGAGTGTGTGAAAGTGCAGGATAAAGACACAAAACAAGCCAAGATAAAATCAGGAAAGGAAGCTTTAGACGTTTTAAGGAAGGCTGGAATTGACTTTAAGAGGCCGAGGATGATGAGGGAGAATGAGACCTACAGTTGCCGATAATGTAACCTACTGGATTCCAACCAGAATTTCAGCAAAATGTCAGTAACTACAAGGTCAAGCTCTGTTGTTGGACCCGGTCTTACAGGTTTTCCCCAAAACTGTTCAAAACACTGACATTAACTTCACCCTTCAGTGGCACGAAAGCAAAAGAAACAGCCCCGTATCGCTATCCCACCTCCGCAGCACTCTCCCGCCAACACCCCACCCGTCTGTAGAAAGCGTTCTACACTCGTCCACCAAACCCAAGTTCATCCATCAGACTGCCAGACTGTGAAGCATGATTCATCGCTCTGGAGGACACGTTTCCACTGCACCAGAGTCCAGAGGTAGTTCTTTGAACCACTTCACACCAGCCCACGCTTGGCACCGCACACGCCCTGCGTAGTCTTAGGCCTGTTCATCCATGGAAAGCCAGCTGTTGTCGCTCCTAAACACCTCTAGTTTACAAGACAAAAGCTTACATTTGACAAAAAAAATAAGTAACTGATTTGTACTAAAGGTCATCATCTTTGCCATAAGCAAGGTTGTTAAATCACCGAGCTCTTCAACTCCACCTGTTCGACCATGTGTTTGAGAATCAGAAATAAGAGAACAAGACAGCATGAGAATGTCTGAAATCTGTAGTGTTTTATTCTTTTACAGGCAAAGTACTTTGTGTGTGTGTGTGTGTGTGTGTGTGTGTGCACGCAGGCAGGTTTTTTTTAAATACATTCTCATTCATGATGAAAAGTAAGGACCGGCAAGTTATCTGGCAACAATAGAAAGAAAAGTGTTTCTTCAGAAGATCAATGGCTACTCTTACTGATTCGTTTAATAAATCAGTGTATATGCACAGATAAACCCCGCCTACCCCTGAAATATTTATATTATATACTCCATATAGTTATATATTTCAGATAAAGTCATCACTATGGTACATGATACAGCCATTTTTCATTAGAATGTCCAAGTCGAATATTTATTTAATTATTATTTATTTAGACTGAAGAAGAAAAGAAACGATATGGGAGATTTTCTTGCATAAAATAAACAGCTATTCACGATCACGTAGTGGGAAAAGAACAGCAGCGAGGGACGCTAAGGGGGACGAAGAGTGAGAATTTGTACAGGATGAGTAACCTGAAGCTTTTATCACTGAGAGGGAAAACTGCCCTGGATGGATTTAAAGTAGGCCTGTGCTGTTATAATACCATATCAGGAGGGGGGGGCACTTACTTTTAAAACGTTTAGTGCTGAAAGTGTCCCACTGCTGTAGTTTTCCTACAAACACAAAATGAACTCCTGCTATTAAACAAACAAAAAAAAAGAATAAAAAAGTTCTAAATCAAAGCACTTCATTCAGGAAAAAAAATTAGAAAAGGCAAGTCGCACTTGAACAGTTACTGAAATATTCATAATAAAGATAAAACCACCGAGTAACGCAACAGAAGTCATAGCAACAGCAGTAGAAATGATAAAAATGCAGATATGTGTGTGTATGTGTGTATGAGAGAGAGAGAGAGAGATTGAGACTCCCTAAAAAACAGTTGCTGCTACGTGTTCTTGATTTGATTCCTTAACTTAAATTTAAAAAAAGTCTCCTGTAAGTCGGTGCCTGGTGTGCATGGCCCACGGCGGCGCATTGATACGGCGAAACATGAAAAAATACCAATAAATATAATACCAATAAATCCATGTAGGTGTTTTTTTCTTCGCAGGTCATTTCCTACACATATTTGGCTGGGAAATGTCGACAAAAAGAGCTATAAATTAGCATTCATTTTTTAAAATATTTTCTCATGCACACCAAAACAGAGTTGTAAATTAAAAGTGAAAAAATTAAAAAAGGCCCCTTAACTCCGCAGGGCGCCCTCGTGCCCGTGTGCACATGCTCAACAAAACACGTCGCGCCGTCCTTAATCCGAAAAGTTTCAACACAGAAATCATTATCTTTCTTTCATCTCTGCTCTTAAAAGACCTGAGGAAGCGTCACTCCGTCCACGACTCGTCCGTCTGTTGCCTCTCATCCGCTAACCTGCAAACTGCTCTGCGCGCTGTTCGGTGGCTTTGACGTAAATGTAAACATAAGCTCAGGCTTGATGAGAATGTTGTGTGAAGCGTCTTTGTGTGTCCTTGATCTCATGAGAAACCCTTCGTATCAGTGCATGTAGACTGCGCTGGCATATAAACGTCCACCTGTCGTACAAAATGAGGTTTCAGAATGCTTCTCAGCCTGGACGTCTTGAACAAATTGCTACGCATGCATCTTTTTTAGAGCGAGGATCAAATTCCCCCATGCCACCACTTCACAGTTAGGAAGGACCTCAAGAGAGGGAGAACTGGAAAATTAAACATACAGACACAGAAAAAGCCGATTTCCTGAAGTCCGTCTCGCACTACACTACAGATGATAACGTGTTCTCTTCGGCGTAAGAGGAAGCAGCGGGAGTCCGTAGGACCGTGTGATTGATGGGCGAGAGGTCGTTCATCTCTCCAGACGAGGATAAAGGGAAGGACGGAGAGAGAGAGACACCGGACTCGGGTTCGGTGGAGCCGGCGAAGGTTCGAGGAGGCTTAGGGACGAGGTTAGGCTCGAGTGTGGCTCTGGCCAGTAATTGCTGCTCGTTATCCAAATCCTCCATGCGCTGTTCTTCCGTCTGAACTGAAGAGCCACGTCCCGACTCTGACTCTGCGTCAGAATTGTCCAGAGGAAGAGAGTCGCTTCCGTCTAGCTTGAAAAGGGAATCCAGGTACTGAGCGAACTCCAGCACTGCCTGACTGGTGTTTCCGTTGGACAGTGGAGTCATTCGCACCTCTTTCTTCACACCTTCAGTTTTTGTATTCTCTCCTCGTTGCCTCTTCGTAATCCCAGTCCATGGTACCACAGGACTTGAGTTCTTGCTGTTAGACCTTTGAACCACTTCAAAACTTTCCGATTTGGAGCGTAAAAGTGCCTTCTGCTGGCCTGTCTGACCCTCCCCTGTGTGTTTGGATGCAAACCGGGTAAAATGGCCACTGCGGTTGATTTGAGAGAGGGAATGGCCTTGATTAGAAGGTACCGCAAGTTCTGGGGAGAGGCTGTGGCTTTCACTGGGAGGTAATGCGAGTTCTGGTGGTGAGGGGCAGCAGGGCCCGGTTTGGCCCAAAAGTTCTCGTTCAGGTGAGGCCTGAATCAGCTCAGTTCGTGAGCTCAGGGATGGATTCTCTTCGGGAATCGGGGCGTCGAGCGGGAAAGGGAGCGTTCCAAGACACGGCGAGCCTCTGAAAGCAGCTGAAGAGCGACGAGAGTCCATGCTGTAGACCGAGTCGACGTCCGAAAGGCTTTCCATGACCGCCAGCGGAGCCTTTCGCTCTCTCAGCTCCAGGGCCAAGCGCTCACGAGCGCCCATCAGCACCACAGGCACGGCTGGAGGAGGGCACTCCGAAAAACCATCCAGAGAGATCTCGGATCGTGCGCAGGAGCTACAGAAGAGGAGGAAGAGGACAGGCAGGGAGGGAGGAAGCAATAGAGATAGATATATAGGATCGTACAGAAAATGTTGGAAAACAAAAGAGAGTAAAGGATATAAAGTAAAAAAATGAAAGAAAGATACAGATGTATAGTTTAAAGATGGTAAAAGAAGAATGAAAAGACATGGCCATGAAGGTACAGGGAGAAAAGGGAGAAAAAGGAGACGCAGGTTAAGTTAATGCGCAGGACTTCATCTACACTGTGCTCTACTGACCCTGAGGGGGAACTGCATACTACCATACGTGCTTCCTCTGGAGAGAGCGAGAGTGAGAGAGGACAGAGCCCGTGGTTACCATCAGACAGATCACATGACCGCATTAGGACTAAATCCATAAAGCTAGAACACATTACGCTGCTCTGATGTCGTGCGCCATCGAGCTACAGTGACATAATAACCACAAATACTTCATCCTACGTTTTATGTACATCATAGTGTGTATTACAATGTGTAGTACATAATGTTCTACATTGTTTATTATACAATCATATACCGTCACCGTATTTATTGGCACCCATAAACAATCCATTTCATCACATTTGTCAAAATTATTTTGAGACCCCTCCCCCCTGACATTATAAAAGGTATCTCCTGTTTAATACAGAAATCTCCGGAGATGCTCCAGCCCTGTTGATCCCTGTGCTGCGAGTGTTATGTAGCTTTTTGACAGGTTTTTATTTAAAATCCCTTGGTACTTTAATTGGTGTGAGACCCATTTATGCCGAACACAACCTGGATGCTAGCCAAAACGCTCCTGATTCCTGAGTTGTGTCTAGTGATTAGATAACAGATGAGGATTTCTTTTTGCAGGACTTCTTGAACAGTTAGCTGGCTGGAGGTTGAGGCTGAGTGTACATTGGGAGATGATGTGACCCGACATTTCCTACAGAAATCCTCAAGCATTAAATTCTTTGAAGAACTGATTGCTGCCTCTCCAACCTTCCTCCTCAATGTGCTCCATCATCCAGCAGTAATCAACGTCTTTGTCCTGGGCTGCCTTTGGAGTTCGTGATGCTGCTAATAATTTAAGAATATCCTCAAATAACCTCAACAGTCATGTGACACTTGAACTGTTCACAAGATTCCGTTCAACTAATTATGTGTTTTCTGATGTCATCGACACTAATGTAATAAAAAACGCATTAGCACCATTTCATATCAACAGTGCTACCTCAGCATACGAATGTCCTGCCAATTCTCATCTTAAGAACTGAAATTGTGTTTGTGAGGAATACCTTTTCCTCGACATAAGAAGCAAACGTTACGTGTATGTCCGGGAGCCGTTTAAGACTTATTTGTGTCAGTGGAAAACCAAGGGAAGTGAGTTTTATTTATTTATTTAGCATTTTGTGTAAGATTTATTGAAGACACGGCACCATGGATCCCAAAAACGTTATCAAGGACGGTAGCAGGAAGAAAAGGGAGCTGCTTTCAGTTTGGTTTTTAAAGCAGCCGGTGCCGAGAGGAATCATAAATTAAGGTTAAGTGAGGATTAATTTCATATTTATTTCATATTTTACTTCATTTTATGCAAAAATAAGATTGTAGTGTTGGGAGCTGGTAATATTTTTGGGTGGCTGGAACGGATTATCTGCATTTACATTGTTTTCTATGGACAAATGCGTTTTGCAATACGACATTTCACCTTAAGAACTCGCCTCCGGTACGGATTACATTGGTACGCCGAGGTCCCGCTGTAATGTCAATGGACTGAGTGTAGGTGTGCTGGTGGAGCTCACCGGACGCTGCTGTTCCTGCGGTGTTGGGTTTGCGGCGTGGGCTCGTGGGAGTTGGAGACGCCATGGAAGTAGGTCTCGGCGTTCAGGTCCACTTCAGTTGGGCTCACCATGATTTTAGCAGCGGACAGAAGAGCCGTCTTGCCCTTGTTGTAGTTCTCCAAAACCTGAAATTAAGACGGAGGAGGAGGAAGGGGAAGGAGGAGAGAGGAGTAAAGCTGGAACTTTCAGGAAGACGAGTGTGTAGACGAGTCAGATCATCGGGAAGCATTAGTCTAGAGATAAGTGTACAGTGTGTATTATTAGCGTGTGTGTGTGTGACTGGTACAAAGTGTTTTTCAATGTTGAGTCACGTCAAGTCATTACATATCTGTATTGTGCTCTCTCACACACACACACACACACACACACACACACACACACACACAAGGACAATGTGCTGAAATGCATGTCCTGAACACTCAGTAACACACAAAACAACATTAAATAAGACACAGACAATCATCTTTATCATTCCTTTAAGTGAGCAAAATTTTGAGCATCTGCTCTTAGTAATCTGAGGTATTGCTGAGAAAGAGACACGACAGTTCCTGGATAGAATCCCACACTCATCTTCTTTGTACAGAAGAGTGCATCCTCAGGATCAGGCGCTTGGCGAGGAGGTGCTGGATCAAGCGTTGCTCTTTGTGCTGCTGAATCGTGAGTGTGGAACGTCGATGCAGGTCGATTAAACCCGTCATCATTAATGATCATGCAGTGACGCTCACCATCCTCTCGTTTCTGTCCATTATATAACAATGCAAAAATGTAAGACTAAATATAAGACATTTAAACCTATTCCTAGACACAGTCTACTCATTTTTAAGCAATTCGCTCGTTATATTGGCAGATAATTTCGCTTATTTCTATAAATAAATGCTTAAACTCATCTGCTAATAGTACAAAGAATTTATACTTGAAACAAGTAGATTTGTCTAGAAAGAGATAAAGAATGTTAGATTGGGTTTGATATTATTTAATGTTAAAATACTATAAATAATTTTGATTATATATATATATATATATATATATATATATATTGTTTTCACTTGCTCAGCTGTCATTTTTCACAGCAAAGAAAATTCACTTCTTTGGTCCTGCTATGCGAGGGGCGTTCAAGTCAAAGCTGGACTTTTGATTGTCACGGTTCTGAGAGTAAACACTCCCTCTAGTCCTCTATATAGTCTCCTGCTACACTGATGCACTTATCACAGTGTGTCACTGGAGCTTGGACAGCATCAAGGTAGAGAGGTTCTCTCAGTACACCAGAGACATGATCACACTGTCTGTCTGATCCACGTCTGAAACCCCGGCCTCCCAGGAACTCGCGGTCAGGACTGTACGGGGGCGTGGCCCGACCTCCCAGCCCAGTTCCTGTAACGTGTGTGTGGTGTCGGTGAGTGAGTGTGTGTACAGTTGACACACACAGACGCGTCTCTTCCACAGTGATCAGTCGTTCCACTCTCTGAACGTTCAGGTGAAGGAGCGCAGTGAGCTCTGAGACGCCTCGGCCGGGATCGTCACTCACACGCGTACGGCTTCTTTAAAACCTTCAGACGTTTTACTGCGGCTGAGAGTCTCATCACCGGACTGTCGTTAAAGTCTTCTGGAAATCTCCATCACTTTCACACCTTCAGTCACCAGAAATAGCATCGGAAAAGTCCCGCTTTGACTCGAACATCCCTCATGTATTTCCCGCCTGATAAATAAACACACTTTTCAGTATAATATTAAACAGTCATGTTAATGAGACTCTGAACCTCCTGCAGGTCCTGAACCCTGGATGATGATGTGCTCACACACACACACAGCCGATGAGGATGAAACGCTGATGTCAGTTTATTAGTCAGATTAAAACAAGTTCAAAACAAAACACTAAATACAGATGATGACGTTCAGGAGGTTAAAAAGAAAGTAAAGACAAACTGCACATGGACACACGATGAGGTTCTAGAGTGCAGAGATAAAACAACATTAATACAAGTTTTAAGAAAACGTGACAGTAACTAACACTCGGTGTGAGACGTCACGACTCCAGCGCTGAGGACCGTGTGTGATTTACTCAGCAAGCTGTGACAATAATACCACATCAGTTAAACATTCCAGATGTGTTACCTCGAGCCAGTGAGGATCACTCTATACAGTGTACAGCACTGGTGTGTGCGCGTGTTCATATATAAACATGTTTAACACAGAGGCACGGCAGGCCGAAGCGGATCACACTACAGACTGGATGCTGCGCGGCTGCCGGATGTCATCCCGGTCGCATCCCGGGCCTGCGTAACCATGGCAACAACCATAAATAGCTTTAGGTCTGTAGTGAGGAGTGGAGACGTGGAGTGAAGAACACACAGGGGAGGAGTTATGAGGAGGTGAAATGTATTGTTTCAACACTGTTCAGTGTTCATGGCGTGTGTGTGTGTGTTTGTTAGAGAATATATGGCTGGCCATGATGCGAATCCATCAGGTGTGTGTGTGTGTGTGTGTGAGACGGGCATCAGGAGAACAGTCAGGCCTGGTGATGAGCACTGAGGAAAACCAAAATGCCTAAAGTGTGTGTGTGTGTGTGTGTGTGTGTGGAATACTAACGTGACATGCTGCGTGATATATGATTCAGCTTTTCACTGCAGCTGAGGAATCAGTAGCACACACACACACACACACACACACACCTCTCAGCAGTGTTAAAATAAGGGCATCAGAATTGAAGCGACTCCACAGAGACACGCTAAATCTAAGCATCAAAGCGACTCAGCTCAGGGTTTGACTCTAGCGCCACACGGTGATCAGACATTAGAGTGTCTCATGGATGAGTTTAAGCGTCCTGAGGAGGAGCTGTGACAGGAACCCGTGCTGCATGTCCTGTGACGAGGGATCCCGGAGCTCACGGACCCGCCGACTCTCCAGCAGTGAAGTGCAGAGCTGAGCGAGGACACGACAGGAAGTGGACGAGCGGCCCGACAGTAACTACCGCACACACTTCACTTCACTTCACTTCACTTCACAATACAGCACATACTTCATATTGGCTAGTCGTCATAGCAACATGGGAAACGTTCTGCAGCAGCGAGTTATCTAACGCCGCTCTATAAATTCTACATCTTCACCAAATGAGCAGCGAATTAACGGGACGGTCAACGGGCCAACGGGAGACGCTCGGCGTCCTGCGCTGGCTCCGGTACTTCGTCGCTGGAGTTAAGAGGTTTAACGGCACTCTACATCGGTTGGCAGCTTTTTTGCAAAAAATATATATTTCATGTAGTGTAACACTTCCTCAAGGATGTGTGTGTACGGAATCTCTAAACAGAAACATGAGATAGTTCATGCATTAATTATTTATCTGTAAATCTTTATCCTTTTATACGTTTTCTCTAAACCTGAAACCAAAATTGCTGGATGTTTTACGATACAATTCATTTTGAAAGAAAAGTAGAAAATAAAACATTGTTGGTTTTTTGTGACTCTTTAAAAAGCACTTTTTTTTTTACATATATAATTTATGTAGAACGTTACATAGAACATAAAAAAATTGAGATTGATTCAATAAAAAGGTCCAGACAGCTATACCAGAGTATAAAGTGAAGCTCTGATTAGAAGGAGATTTCCATTTTGGAAATAATCTTTTCAAATGAAGAAAAAGAAAGATTGAATATAAGGATGCACAACAATAAAACACTCTGCAGTCACTTTATCACGTCTAAGTGTAAACAAACATCCGGTCCCGTAGCGACGCGGTCCTGTAGACGAGTCCCGCCTTTGAGGACACCAATCTGCGTTTCCGCTCTGCCACGCATCACGCTTTTATTTCACGACTTTAAAGTGCTCCACCAGCGTATGTTTAATGACAGCGATGTTTAATGACGTCGCATTAGGTTACTCGCAGCCTCCAAACTAAAGAAGCAACTTTCAGACACCAGACCTCAGCCGGTGTGAACCTCTCCCTCAGCACTCTCCCTATCAGACTGTTCCTCCCGGAGCTGCAGGAGAGGCTGGTGACGGATCTACAGCGTGCTGCGGTGAACTGTCCTCCTGCTCCTGCTCCTGCACGGAGGTGTGTGTGACCGGCGGGGGGGCGGGGGACGAATCGAAAACGAACGAGTTGCAGGAGAGCAGGGGAGTGAGGGGCGAATCTGGAGGAGTTCGATCGATAAAAAACGACGCCGGAGCGCAAGTCTCCTCGTCCTTGGCAGCAAACAGGTCTGAAAGATAAAAGGGGTTCTCCAGCACCTGTGAACACATACCAGAGGTTACATTATTGTCTATCTCTCTCTCTCACACACACACACACGCTCGGGAAGAGAAGGTCAAGGGGAAGCTGTACGAGCCACGGAGGAGTCCACACCACCACAGAGAGAGAGAGAGAGAGCAGGAGTCTCATGCCCACTGAACGCCCCTTTAACAGCTCGAACACGTCTGCACTTTCTAATAAATGTTTCCTCAAATTCCCATAAATTGTTTACGAGGAGCTGCGGATAGAAAAACATGCGACGCTGCTGGATGATGGGAGACAGATAGTGATCCCTATTTAATCAATCTGTGTGTGTTATAATATAATGAAAGGGTTCCTGTGACCATAGAACAGCCCCGCCATGGTACCTCTGACTCCTCATATGGTGACACTTCCTACGGCCCGTATCCAGACCAATATACACCCAAACACTACAAGCAGAGATTCTTCTTCTTTTAATTTGTCTTAAAACTCAACAGTTCAAAACCTCTTCCAGTTTAAACCTAACAGTCTCCTATGCTTTGAAGGCAGGACACATAAAAATAAATAAACACACATTTTGCCTCCCAAAGCAACATGATGCTCATACAAAATCATAACAGTGAGAAAGATCATTGCAAAGGCCACGCCTCCTTTCTTTACACTGACTCTCAGAGGCCACACCTTCCTTCCTTTCACAGACTCTCAGAGGCCACGCCCCCTTTCCTTACATTGACTCTCAGAGGCCACGCCTCCTTTACTTACACTGACTCTCAGAGGCCACGCCCCCTTTCCTTACATTGACTCTCAGAGGCCACGCCTCCTTTACTTACACTGACTCTTAGAGACCACGCCTTCTTTCCTTACATTGACTCTCAGAGGCCACGCCTCCTTTACTTACACTGACTCTTAGAGACCACGCCTTCTTTCCTTACACTGACTCTCAGAGGCCACGCCCCCTTTCCTTACATTGACTCTCAGAGGCCACGCCTCCTTTCCATACACTGACTCTCAGAGGCCACGACTCCTTTCCATACACTGACTCTGAGGCCACGCCTCCTTTCCTTTTACTGACTCTCAAAGACCACGCCTCCTTTCCTTACACTGACTCTCAGAGGCCACGCCTCCTTTCCTTCCACTGACTCTCAAAGACCACGACTCCTTTCCATACACTGACTCTGAGGCCACGCCTCCTTTCCATACACTGACTCTCAGAGGCCACGCCTCCTTTCCTTTTACTGACTCTCAAAGACCACGCCTCCTTTCCTTACACTGACTCTCAGAGGCCACGCCTCCTTTCCTTCCACTGACTCTCAAAGACCACGACTCCTTTCCATACACTGACTCTGAGGCCACGCCTCCTTTCCATACACTGACTCTCAGAGGCCACGCCTCCTTTCCTTACACAGACTCTCATAGGCCACGCCTTCCTTCCTTACACTGACTCTCAGAGGCCACGCCTCCTTTCCTTCCACTGACTCTCAAAGACCACAACTCCTTTCCATACACTGACTCTGAGGCCACGCCTCCTTTCCATACACTGACTCTGAGGCCACGCCTCCTTTCCATACACTGACTCTCAGAGGCCACGCCTCCTTTCCTTACACTGACTCTCAGAGGCCACGCCTCCTTTCCTTCCACTGACTCTCAAAGACCACGACTCCTTTCCATACACTGACTCTGAGGCCACGCCTCCTTTCCATACACTGACTCTCAGAGGCCACGCCTCCTTTCCTTTTACTGACTCTCAAAGACCACGCCTCCTTTCCTTACACTAACTCTCAGGAGACGCGCCTCCTTTCCTTACACTTACTCTCAAAGACCACGCCTCCTTTCCTTACCCTGACTCTCAGAGGCCACGCCTCCTTCCCTTGGCGTGAGAGAGAGGGTCACACCGCCATAAGAGCCCAGCTTTGATAAATGGCACCGCTTTACACAGAGCTGCATGAAATATGAGATTTTACACAGGTCCTTTCAGCTAGTATCACTTAAGCATTACACACACACACACACACACACACACACACACACACACACACACGCACACACACACCAGAGCGCTGTAACACCAGTGCGCTCCCGTTCCCGTGCAGTGTGACCACAGACTCAGTAACAGGCAGCAGAGGAGAACAGGGACCTTCAGTAGTCAGTGTTATTTACACTACAGCGTGACTGAGTTCTCCACTCTGATTGGTCAGGAGGTGTGCAGTGTGTCTGCATGTTAACACCATGTCTATATTAAAGTCTAAAACTGTAGCGTTTCCATAGCAACAGCTTCCACAAACCGAACACTCCACATAATCTCAGCTTGATAATAAACAGACCCTACACATGTGTTTAACAAAGTAAAACTTATCTGCTCTGTGTGTGTGTGTGTGTGTGTGTGTGTGTGTGTGTGTGTGTGTGTGTAAAAGAGTGCTTCAGCATAGATACCCCAAAGGAGAACCACAACCGCAACCACGAGCAGCGGGACAGACCACACACACACACACACACACACACACACACACACACACACACACACACCTTATTAAGGCCATCCAACACCACGTGAGGCATGTGTTCATTCAGCATGGCCGGAGAGATGATGACCTCATCAAAGGCTTTGTTGTCGCCCCAAAGAGCCGAGTAGGTGGGCTCCTCCTGACCACAGCTACAGACAGAGAGAGAGAGAGACAGAGAGAGAGACAGAGAGTGAGAGAGAGAGAGACAGAGAGAGAGAGAGAGACAGAGAGTGAGAGAGAGACAGAGAGACAGAGAGAGAGAGAGAGACAGAGACAGAGAGAGAGACAGAGAGACAGAGAGAGAGAGATAGAGAGAGACAGAGAGACAGAGAGAGAGACAGAGAGAGAGAGAGAGAGACAGAGAGAGAGAGACAGAGAGAGAGA